>UNPT01000530.1:0-30636 GCA_900536445.1 Hymenoscyphus occultus | reverse complement strand
GATGTATAGAAGTGATTTTAGCAGACGGTGGTTATACAAAATACTAGCAGTTTGCTTAAAGCAGCATTAACTTGCATTCC
The DNA here is from genome assembly GCA_900536445.1 of Hymenoscyphus occultus. NCBI lineage: Eukaryota > Fungi > Ascomycota > Leotiomycetes > Helotiales > Helotiaceae > Hymenoscyphus > Hymenoscyphus occultus. The sequence continues at coordinate 30,556 of UNPT01000530.1, read as the reverse complement.
AAGGTGCACAGACGCCCCACATCAAATAATTGGGCCCTGTACCAAAGTACATCGTGAGTTTTGTTTCAAATCCGAAAGTTAATAGTCAAATGACCATTTAGTAGCACGGGCCTTCCCCAATCGACGCATACGTAAACCTCGATCCGTCTTACAAAAATCCAGCAGACCTAGGAAGTTCAAAAGGCGTGAAGATCACAGTAGACGACACCTCATTCTGGAACGGTCAAACACTTCGTCGAACCGAACTTATTCCCCAAGCATCGGCACCAATCAATGCCTCAAGGGTTTTCTACCACTTCAGCCTGCAACGGTCCGATGTTAACCCTCCCGATACTAACAAGGAGCACCAAATCGCCTTCTTCGAAAACCACTTCACAGAATTGAAGTCTGGACACCTAGGCGACCCCACCGGAATCACAGATAACTTTCTCCGATGGAACGCTGCGGGCAAGACACTATGGAGCACCACCTGGAATGCGCACGTTTGGCACAACATCGCCTATGAGGTTGATTTTGATGCTAAGACAGTAGCGTTTTGGCATTCTGAGGGGGCAGACGACTTGGAGCTGACTGTTCCGGCTGTCAAGGCAGACACCTTTTCGGACAACAAGGATTTTCATTTGGGAAGTCTTGTCGTGCCCAGAGATGGTTTCCCTGATCTAACCGAGGACTTCTATTTTTCTGGTGTTTGGGTCGAGAGTGGAGAAACTATTACGACAGGTATCGCTGGACCTGAGAACTCTCCAGCTAAAGTACCTGCTACTCAAGTTACACGTACAGGACCCCCACCACCAAAGGACTCTTAAGGGGCTCAGGGGTGGGAAGTACTTGTCTTTACTGCACTGTGGAGAACGGTGAGGAACTCCAGAGACTGTAAAGATGTAGATTATATAACCCATATATACAAACTAAATATACGAATTTCACGAGAATAGTTCCACATACATCTCCCCTCCCCAGCGCCTGGGATGTCATTGCTACCGTCAAGTTCTTATACCCCCAACACTTTTATAATCCAGCAAGTCACCACTTTTGTGTCATCTTATCGCCCTTAAGCCTCACTTTTAGATTCTTTTTTCAAGAGTCAAGCAAGCCACCATGTCGTCCAGGTACACTCGAGACACAGTAAGATAATGTGGTCCGCAAAGTGGGCATAATGAAAGGTCGTATCTGGAAATGTAAAGTAATAGCAAGGTAGAAGTCTTCAATATTGTTAAGGTTTAGGATTTAGATAATAAGCACTTTAAGGTTTAGGTTTTTAGTTTAAACTTTAGCCTAATGGAATATTCTAGCACTTTATTTATAAGCTTGATTTGTAAGCTTATTTCTAGAATCTTCTAGCTATATCGGTACTAATACTAATGTAGTAGCTATAGAAGCTTCTAGCACTATACGCTAGCAGTATATATAGCTACATGATATTCCTGTATTTAGTCTCCTCAAGTCGAATACTACGCTGATATGCAGACACTTATTATCGCTCTATTATATCACTCTGTGACTCCTTATCCACTACGTCAGTTATACCACAACCGCTCAACAAATATCTAATAGTCTATGGCTAGTCTCAAAACCGTTCCCGGAAAATCACTAATTTCATTAATACTTTCAGCCTCTAAACTAACGAGAAAACAAAAACGCATTTGAAAAGGTCATGTATATAACTCATGGCAGGATCATAATCTCTAAAGCTGTTTAGATGAACCTGTATTCAGAGGGTTTCTTGTACTATGGCCTGATTGAATTCCTGGATTGGATTCAAAGGCTCCAGGTAGTTGTTTATCCTTCGCTCTGTTAACTCGCATACCCTTTTTTAAGTCCTTCCTATAAACAACGATATGTTTTCCAGTTCAAGCAATCACAAATGTACAAGAGGAGTTTGACTCAGGGGTTCATGGAGGAGGGCTTCTAATATTAACATTTATACTGTTTTGGTTTCTGTGAAAGAAAATCTTCTTTTAATATGAATGTATTCTTGAGAAACCAAGCGGATATTTACTATCACTATATGGCACATCCATGAACTTCGTTATTTGTGAACGATGTGTCGATACGTAGCTTGGTGGCGGTTGGGTGAATTCAACGCGTATACTTACAAGAAAGACGAAGTTGCCAGTTCAGCGTGAAACACTGAAAGCACATGGCTGGTCTTTTGTTGCACTTCGCAACCACCGACACTTAAAGGGCATTCAAGGACACTTAAGAATACTTAATGTTTTTGGCCAATGGAAATTCGCGATTGTAATTTTGTTGCATTTCGTAATCAGAGACTGTTGGGAAGCTTTCAAGAACACTGAAGTATTTTCAAGAGACTTGAATGCTTTGTAAGGAGCTTGAACCAATAAGATATCGCAATTGCACTTTGTTGCATCTCGCAATCAGAGACAGTTAAGAAATTCTCAAGGACGCTTAAGGATATTGTATACGCTTAAGCACGTTCTGATAATTTTGGCCAACAAAAGCTTGCAATTTTGGTTTTGTTGCATATCGCGACTGGAGACACTTAAGGATCTTTCAAGGACACTTAAGAATATTGTGGACACTTAAGCACTTTTTGGCGCTGTTGGCCAATAAGAGGTGGCAATTTTGGTTTTGTTGCAAATCGCACGTCAAGACACTTAAGCATGTTGACGACACTTAAGCATGTTGACGACACTTAAGCATGTTGACGACACTTAAGCCTGTTGACGACACTTAAGCCTGTTGATGACACTTAAGCCTGTTGACGACACTTAAGCATTTTCATGACAATTAGCAGGAAGACTTTCCAAATCTGGTGGATCTGTCTCTCAAACCACGCCTCTCCCTCAGATTAGGGTTGATGGTCTCTGCTAAGAGCATCGGAATACTTATTGCACTGATTGCCAATGTCCTACAAGGATAGGGTCAATACATGGGCAATGTCAAGGAGCATTTTCTGGTTGGTGAAAGCTAACATGCAAATCGGTCATGTTTGACTCTTCAGGAAGCTCACTTAAAGCTTCGTCTTCGACATGTCTTTCCGCAGATCAGGAAATTAGGTCAAGAATTTCCGACGAAAAGGAAACCGAAAAGCGACGCTCAATTATCGAAAAGTCGGAACAACCCTGCGAGATGAGTCTATTCGTCTGCGACTCTTGAAGTTGCGACTAAACGATATTTTCGCTTAGAAGACGTACGTTGGATCAACATATCATGTTGCCTCAATGGGTCATACCACAAACAAGATGCTGATCAGAACGAAAACATCCGAGATGATTTATCAATATAGTACATTCTTTGCAGGCTGTATCATTTCCTTACGCTTGTGCTCATTCTCTCAAATAGCGCTTATATGCAACATTCCATAAGCTATAATTGCCCACGATTCTGAAATTACATAAAGGCAAATCGGGAACAGGACTGGAGAAACAAAGACGAAGTACAACTTGTCGCCGGACTGCCTAATCTTTCGTATCGCGGAGGCGGTCGAGATTCGATGGTTGCTCCTTGTTCTAAGCGACTTCATAACATCTTCACCAAAATCAGCTGGACTATTCTTGATCACCTCGTGCACGCGTTCACATCAGTCTCATTCTTTGGCATCGCACATGTGTCGTTCATACAAGCACATTACACCAAGACATCCAAGAGTCTTACAACGAACGACCTTCATCCGAAAAACCCGGCTCTTGGCCCCGGAGCCACAAATGCCCGCAGGGCTGTAATACTTCTAATTGGATGTGATTATGCCAAGATACACTAGTAAAGGCACTAGCCTATTTCGTAGTGTTTGGAGCGAATAGCAGTCTAAGTTTTCTCGTGACTTTTGATAGTCTAAGTATACTACAGTAAGTAGTATAACCTCGTATAGCCAAAGCTACTACAGTAGAGATATTACCTAGATATAGAAAACACATACAAGTATTTCATAACCCAAGTACAAAATGTCTAGTAGTTAGTAATCAATTCTCCCTCAAAATCAACTCCCCTCTTCCCACCCCCCTCCAGCCCCTTCATTTCATCTCACCACCAAAATCAGCCTCCAAACAATCCAAAAGCACATTCTAACAATCCAACATACCATACTCCTCACCCCCCTACCACCAGTCCAGCCCACACTTCCACGAGCATCTCATCCAAAAGCAGCATAAAAATGTCGCAAAGAAAAGTTGCACATCGCACTTTTCCACCCGGAATCCCGGAGGATATTTCTGGGTTTTGTCCGCGGCTTTGGGGATAGGGATGTGTTTTTCGTCCGAAGATTCCGTCGTTCGTCCGGTCTCGTGCGGATTTTCTGTAGTAGTGGAAGGAGTTTGGAATTTAATTGAGGAGGGCTGTAGTAAGTGGCTGGGGGCTATGGGTTTGAGTATGTGAGATTTAATCGAGTGGATAGCTTGCGTCGCTCCCTCCCCTGTATATGACTTGTTGTAGGCGGGGTATAACCCCACATTATATCACTCTAGGCCAATTGCATGGTCCAATTTGTGTGGAGGTATAGTAGGGAGTGACCAGGGAGGGGGAGATTCTAGCAGTCCCGATCCTTTATAGATAGAACCGGGTAAGGAATGATATCTTCTCGTAAGAGGCGAGGTCATTCATATGACTTTGTGCAAAATCTTCACATCGCACAGCTAGAATGGTTTGTGAATCGTTTAGTGGTAAGATTACACCGTAATTCTGCGGCATTACCGGGGTCTAGGTATACTCGCTACTTCTTAATGTGCAGATGATGGAGTTTATTTAGACTCTAGGTTCTCTCTATGAGGATTAAGATGGAGATTTGAACCGTATGAAGAATTGGTATCTCAGGGTGCTTTCGGTGGTTTGGTCAAGGGGATGAGTACGAACGCTTAAGGGGTGTGGAAGTAGAGTGGTAAGCGAGGTTGTTTATTTCAAAGGTGGGATGGGAACGAGTGGGAACGTGTGTGAGCGATCACCCACAATAGAAATTAGAGGATAAGAAGAGAAAACGGCAAGATTCTTCATACAATGAACTATTAAAGGTAGCAAGCTTTGATTACCCATCAGAATTCTCACGCCACATAGGCTGGCAAGAGCATAGTGAAATGTTTCCCCAAATAGGTCCAGCTATCTGAGAATAGCATTTGAAGTACCTAATCCCATTCCCACAAAAACTCCAATCATACGCCCCCTTTTCAATACCCAACCATGTAATCTAAACCAAACCCGGAATAATCGCCTTCCTTCCCCCAACCTCCTTCTCCCCAAACCGCGCAAGATACCACTTCCTCCCCGCAATCGCACGCGGCAACATGGTCGTAATCTCATTCACTAAGAAAGTCCTCATAGGCGTTGCTCCCCAGCCAGCCATGATCCAGTACCCGCCCCATTCAATCCACTCACACAAGTAATGTGGGAAGAAAATCCATCGGAACATGCCGTTTTGGGGGATCATGTATACTTTACTTACCCCCTGTCTCTTCCCTTTGTCGTCCCCGGCTTCTTGTAATTTCTTGTCGAGCTTGCGTTGAGCAGCGCGGCGAATTTCTCGTAGTTCGTCGTCATGGTAGATGTTTCCTGCTAGCCCCAGTCCCCAGATCATGAAGCCTAGCTCCATGATTGCGGCGGGCATGTAGGGGGCTGTGTGAGTGGAATGGTTGTACCAGTCCGAGCGGGTTAGGGGTCCGTAGCCAGCGAGATAACCGCCGATTGAGAGGCCGTTGGAGAGTTGAAAAGCAATTGCTAGGGACCAGCTGAGGAGGTGAATTGGAGACATTGAGGGGTTAAGGAGGGGGTTGATGATAGCGCGGTAAAGGTAGTGGATTACCTGTGATACATCAATTAGTATCCTTCTGTTTCTGTATTGGGTTGAAATTGGTATTCGGATTCGGGAAGACATACGAATAAAGATCCCATTATTATGTTCTCCCATGGTAACTCTTTGATTCCGAGTTCTTTTGGCAAGGTACTCATGACATACAACAGCGTCAAGAAACCCGGGACTTCCATGGTGATCCAGGCGATTTTTCCGGGGATATTGAGACGCGATTCAACAGACGTTTTTCCGGCGGGGTAATATGTGCTTGTCCATTGGAAGATTGTGATCTGTTTGTCTCAATTACTCTCCATTTGACTTGAGAGAGTGGTACATGGTAATACATACAAGAGGGAAGAATTGGAACCCCCAGATGACGAGTTCCCAATTCTCCTTGGAGGGAGGAAGCCAATTCTGTACCAACACCATTTTGACGGCGGCGGGAGAGTGGAAGATGGAGATGGTGAGGATGGAGCTGAGAGAAAGTGGTGTCGTCAGTACTAGTACAAGTCTTAGTACTCGGGTCACCCGGGGGATTTTGTGTAGCCTTTTGTGTACTGTAGCCTTGCATGACAGCCTTGTGTGGGGGTGGATCTTCGAATTGGGTGATCGACGCCACCTGCATCATAACCAACAACAGCACTTCTCACCACCACACCACGAACGCCCTGAACTGTAGTAAGCAGCTATAGATTATAACCTTCTTTTCTCACCCCCTAAATGTCAACAACACCATGACAACCACATCGTTCTCCACTCCCTCCGCCTCCGAAATGGCCGCCCGAGTATCAACCTACTCCACCCTCCTCGTCTCCTTCACATCTTCAAAACACACATTCCAAATCCTACACTCGATATCTAATCGCGCATCCTCCATGCCAAAATTCCTCGCAGCACCAGCAGGTTCCCCCCCTAAACTCCTCCACATCATCGATTCCTCTTTCAATCCCCCAACCCTAGCACACCACCGAATCGTCCTCACATCTTTTCTCTCCGCGCAACAAAACCCCGCTGCACAAGAGCAACCAAGTCCCCAACAAACCCCAAGACTCCTCCTTCTCCTCGCAACGCAAAACGCAGATAAAGCCGCAAAAGCAGCCTCTTTCCCAGAGCGATTAGCGATGATGGAACTGTTCGCATCCTCCATCCTCTCATCCCTCTCTCCGCCCCTCTCCAACGAACTAGTGATAGACATCGGCGTCACAAAACACCCCTACTTCGTCGATAAATCCGCGTCCATAGCAGAAGAACCAATCTACAAAAGAGAAGGGCAAAGCGAACAAATCCACCTCATTGGGTACGATACCCTGACCCGACTTCTTTCTCCGAAATACTACCCTGGAAACACGCTGGCGAGTTTGGTGCCGTTTTTGGGGAAACATCGTTTGGAGGTTACGTACCGGACGGATGATAAGTGGGGTGATAGGGGTGGGCAAGATGGGTTTGTGAAGGGGATTGGGGAGGGGAGGTTGTGTGTTAGGGATGGGATGGCTGTTGAGGGGGGGAATGAGGGGGGGAGTCTTGAGGAATATGGTGGAGTGAGGGCGTGGGTGACTGAGGGGAGGATTGTGATGGTTGAGGGAAGGAAGAACGGGGAGGAAGTGGTTAGTAGTACGAAGGTGAGGGAGGCCGTAAAGAAGGGGGATGAAGAGGCGTTGAGGCAGTTGGTTGATAAAGGTGTTGGTGAGTTTATTAGGGAGAAGGGGTTGTATTTGGATGAGTGACGGAATAAGGGAGTGAGTGCATTTGTGAAGTCTTGATGTGGGAAACCGTAGTGATGAGATCTTGTTGCTATGAATTTCCGTTTCTAAGCGACTTTAACCCCCTAGCGACTAAGTCATTTCAAGGTAGAGACCTCGAAATTGAGATCTTTACAGAAATTGGATATAGAGGTAAGGTCGTCAGTGAAAAGTCAACAAGTGGAAGGACGTCAGGGTAGTGGAACGCCAGCCATTGACTGAGGATGCGTACATGAGCATACGTCCACAGCCGCGGATGGAAATTAGCCAGCCACTACGTAATCACTGGATTCAAAACACCATACGACCTCTCCATCACAAGCAGTCCCTTGCCCCACTCTCCTTCGAAATCCTCATACGTAAATAACACCAAAAAGAAATATTCCCTTCAATCGAACTAACTCCTATTTTCAAACCACCTATCCCTACTCCCAAATCCCTATCAAAAATGGTCCAGGGTGGAAAATGATTTGATTTGATTTAATCAATAGTACTTAATCAAATCAAATCAGATTAATTGTCACTGGATTAATACATCAATTAATCAAATTAAATCGCTAAGTAATCTGATTAATTTAGATTAATTTAGATTAATACGGAGTCGGGTCGGTCCGAGACTCGGGCGGCTGGTCCGAGACAGCCGCAGTTGATCCGGCAGCTCGGATTATGCCCGCCCGAGCCGCCCCCCCTTCGTATAAGTGAGTTAATTAAATATTTATATATTCAACCTCTTTACTTATTAGCTATATACACTCTTCCCTTACTTTATTAGTAGAAGGCTTATAGTACTAGTTATATGTTACAACTACCTAGGTGATATAGGGGATTACGTAAAATTATATAATATAGGTAAAACAGGAATACCTAGGATAATAAAAGAGAGCCTAGAGATAATAATAAGCTTAAAAAGCTAGGGGTTCTTCGTAGATAATAGTAAAGATTTATTACTAAAAGACGCGTTATTTAAGAATAAATTCTTAGTACTTTAGTTACTATTTATAGTATATATTAATTAATTAATACTCTAATTAACTAAATCGGTTAATTAAATTAAATTAACTAGACCTATTAATTAAATTAAATCAAATCAAATCTAAATAATTCAAAGATTTAATTAATTAGTTTATTATTTTATTCCCACGCTGAAAACTATCCCCTAAGCTTTATTCTAAGAAATTAAGATTATAATTTTAGTAAGAGATAGTTAACAAAGGATATAGTAGGAATACTTTAGTATAGTAACAGTAAAGATTAGAAGTAGTCGATTACGGTATTATTAAGGAGAGGGGACTTCTTTAACTAAGCGATATAGGGGATATAATATAAGCGAGTAAAGTAAGAGCTTTCATTGTCCTAGTAGCTATTGTCTCTCTAGATACGAAATACTAGGTTATAAATACAGGACTAACGATTACCTCCATAGTCTTAAAGATGTTATAGACCATACTCGTCTACTTTATCTTCTATATTAATAACAATATAAACAGTATAAACATATTATCTATCCCCTTCTAGACCCTTCTAACCCTAAATTTCAAACTCTCGATCTTTAACATCGCTACGGAGTTCCACTAATTTATTCAGATAAGGAAGAGACGGAGATGGGGTCCTGGATTGATTAATTGATAATTTGATATAGAATTAAGAATTAAGTTAGGGAGAGAGATAGATTGATCAGGTGAGTAAGAGACCTGGTCTGGGTGTGGGATTATGTCCAGCTTTTTGTAGGCAGAGTTGGGATGAGAGAGTTAAGAGTTACATGGGGAGAGAAGGGGGGAGGAGATTGATTAATGGATTAATGGATTCGAAGATGGGAATTGGGTTGTTGGTTGTGTTCTCTTGGAGGTATATGGTGTTTTAGATGGCAAAGGGAATAAGGAGATGAGAGGAATGAGGCAGGGGGAGAAGGGGGCGGGGGCTAAGGAGAATTAAAGTCAGTTTATAAGTAGGGGTTAGGTAAGGTTTCATGATATTGAAAGTCTGGGGTTAAGAATGCATAAGTGAGACTACGATAGAGTGAAAAGAAAGGCATCTTTAGTGAAATTCAAGTTTTCCTCAACGAATTGGAGACACGGATACACGTTAAAGAAGCAGACGTAGAAGCGATACCTCCCAACTGTCTTGCTTGGTAGGGAGGTGTGCGTTATTCTTCTCGGAATATTTCTCAATATAGAGTGTCGTGGATCAAATTCATGATAGTGTTCAATTATTCCCGAAGACGCAACTTAGTAATATATAACAGATTCAGATTCCAGATCCAATGAAAGTTCCATCTCGGTCCATTGCACGCAAAAACCAAGTACCCATTGCCATAAACCTATAAATCAAAAAACATAAATAGCCACCCACGCAATCATTTTCGATTCGTGTCTCGTGCTTCATTAACATATCTCATAACCCATTATCATAACCATCCCGTCCCATACTATACCATACCATATCCAAAACTCCCTTCTTTTCTTTTCTGTTTTCTCATTTTCTCTTCCATCAAATTACCTAACCCCCCCTCAATTTCAGTCTGAACAGGGTATCAATCCATCCACTCATCCACTCATCAAATCATCCTCTCAAGCCGGAGGATTTTACTCCCTGGTATTCCTCCGACTAATTCGTTCCATTTGTTTCTGCTCCCGTCGATGCTGGATCTCCTGTCGCTTCTCCGGGTTCTTGGTCGGGTCGTTGACGTCGTCGCCGTCTTGACCTGGGTTCGCCATCTCGTACTCGAGCATCTTGATGAAGCGGTAGAAGATAACGGCGATAAGGGAGCCGATGAAAGGTCCTACCCCTATTTGGAAATATGAGTATTGGGTCGTTGATTTCAGAACATCAACGTGGAGGAGTGGGAGATATATGGGTGAGGGATAGAGAGATGAAAGTGATGGGGGAGAAGGAAAACTCACAATAAATCCAATGCTCCTTATCCCAAGTCCAAGTCACAATACACGGCCCCACACTCCTTGCCGGATTCAGCGATCCCCCCGTATAATACACCCCCACCATCTCGGCAATGAAAAGCGCAAGCCCAATACCAACCGGCGCAATGAACGTAGCTTTATGCTTCTCCTTCGCCAACATGAAGATCGTAAACACGAGTTCCGCCGTAAGAATCGCCTCAATGAATACCCCCTGGACCAAACTAGAACCGCCCGAAAGCGTCGTCCTGACATTGAAACTCGTAGGGAACATACCGATGACCATTCCTGACGCCGCAATCGCACCGACGATTTGGGCGTTGAAGAGGAAGATGGCGCGGATGGGTGGGACGGCCCCGACGAGGACCATTGCTAGTGTGACGGCGGGGTTGAATAGTCCACCTGAGATACGGAAGAAGATCCAGACGTTGACCATGAGCGAGAAACCGAAGATGACGCTGATGTAGAGGTAGACGGAGATGTTGAAGCCAGTTGCGCCTCCGGAGGTGGTGGTGGAGGATGCTGCGGATTGGATGTTGGCTACTTGGGTGCCGGCGAAGGCGAAGAAGAGGAACATGGTCGTACCGACGAATTCTCCTAGGGTTGCTACGAAATCTGGAATGTTCTGTGAGTATATATCGCGTCGCATTTTAGGGGAAGGAGAGACAAACGATTCTTGAAATCCGAGTTCATCCACTCAGTCCATGGAAGTCTGAGAATCTCCTTTTGTTCTGCTTTGGAGAGAGATTTGAAATCAACCTTTCCCTTCCGGTGGGCGTAGTAGTTGTACCCATCGATGCTTTCAACCGTGCTCGCTCTCCTCCTTGGGGAGGGGGAGTAATCTGGCTCTCCTCTCTCCAAGTCTCTATCGGAGTAATCATGTCGAGACTCCTCGAAATATGGTTTAGAAGCGGAAGTTGGTGCCCGATCCCATTCTCCATTTCTATAGCTGCGAGGAGGACGAGAGCGTTCTCTTGAATCGGGATGGTGATGGTAGTCATCGTGACGAGAACGGGGAGCTCTTTCGTCTTCCTGGCTACTATGGTAGCCGTCGTCTCCGCGTGGCCTTATTGGACGGGATGAACTAGGACGTGTATCGAATTCTCCCGATGTGCGTACTGGATTCTGGTGACTGGCTCTACGACGAAGACCAGCTCTGGGGGCCTGTTCTTCACTCGCTGCTTCAATTTGTGGGCGCTCTGGAGAGTAGTTGATACGTGGTTGACCTGGTTGATATGCTCTTCCTGGAGAAGCCGGGACAATGGGAGAGCCTGGTCGTTTGATCAATTGACCGTCACTGTCCATTGTCTGGACGTCGTCTTCTGAGTGATCACTTTCCTCGCCAGATGGATTCTCAAAGTCGAATTTGCCTAGGTAAGGATCTGGGGATGAACGAAAATGGGAACTTGGACGTCTGGAGCGTCTGTCCGTCTTGAAAGCGTCCTACTTGAAGGACGCGAAGCGCAAGGGAGAGATTATGTGGTATATATTTTTGAAAAGGTTGAAAAACAAAATCAGATGCAGAAAGGAATGGGATTGTGATCCCCTATATACTTCGTTTCATCGGCACTCACACCAAACGCCTGGCCAGCCCCCATCATCTCAAATTTGATATGCCAACCATGGCAATTACTGTCTCTGATGAGAATCAACTGCCACTTGGATCCTCTCCTCCTCCTTTACTTTCAGAATACAAGGAAGTCCATCCAAATGACCAGAACTGTGAGGTTGGGGAAGACAAAAAAAGATCAAAAGTTGGAAGAATGGCTGGGAGGAAGCAACTCATCAGCCACCTAGCGAGGGACTACCCCAGAGTAAATCAATGCACGTCAACGTGGTAACGGGGATATGGCGATCTGGGAAGTATGAAATTGAATTTCCCTCAAATTACGAACAGGAGTCTGTCGCGGAGTGCAGCAAAAGCAGAATTTATGACATCAGCCGGGGAAGAAATATAGGAGAGGCAGTTTGCGAGTGGTTGTTGGTGAAACTGTCGAGGAGCAAGTACTGCAGTATACCTTTATAAATATAGGGACGTTGGCGAGGATGGACCCAGCAAACCGGTAGCGAGAACGATTATGCCAACGAGGAACAATGAGTTGGTTGGTCAAGTTCCAGCCCCTTTTTTTTTCTTTTGGAGGATCAACGGGGATATGGCGGTACCCTCTTGGCCATTTTCTTCTCGGTTAGCCTCGATTGGCGATCGATCAGAAAGAAGGAGTGTTTTCTCCGCAGGTTCGAGTACTCGTACATGATCAGACGGCAGTACCAAAGCCCCCCACGGAGCGTCGGCTGGCTGACGTTTCGAGTAGAAGTAAGGCGAAACTCGAAACATCTATGAAATTTTGACCTGCTAACGGCTTTTCGGATTGGGTGATGGCGGCTCGCGAAAAGATGGGATGAATTGGAGGTTCCGTAGAGCTGGAATCAACCAAGAAGCGAGGAAGTTTCTAGGAAAATAGGAGAATTCTCGTTCGCTAGAATTGGCCAATCAAACTTACTTTACTGTACGAATTCCTGGCTGATTTTCGGTCCGCTTTTCGGATGTGCCCCTCACCTCGCTCTTCTCTCTGCCAAATTTTGTTATGCTAGATTCCCAGGCAGACCAGACATCTAGGTAGTTTTGTGAATCGACATTATCTGAAAGTATCTCTACGGAGGTACCATTCTCCCCTCTTTCTTCTCTCTGAAAGCCAAAGTTCCATGTACATCTAGACAAGATGTTGTGTGTGTGAAAGAAAGGTAAAACCACATCCTTTACCCAGGTAATTTGCTACTTTGACCAACACCAGAAAGAGCCATATACTTTTGTGGATTTTGAACACTGACAGACTTTCTATTACTGCAGGCGTCCACTAATAATAAATAAAAGTGAAGCAAAAATCGCTACAGTATAAAAATGTATCTGCGGCCGGAGTCGGCTCCACTTGCTTTTTCTATGAAAACCCCCACTACAGTAAGAGATGGTCGGTGCGCAAATCCAAAGTCCAATCTCTGATCAACTTTCCCATCTGCGAAATCAATCTTCTCCCCTCCATTTCTACTCCAAGACATTCCTTTATCCTAACTTGAGGTGAAAACGATCACCATGTCATCTCCACCTCCCCATACCATTTCCATCTCCCACCTGGCGGATTTCAAACCCCCAGCTCTATCCCGCGCCTGGGTATCAATACCTAATCCAAATAATATACCCCTCATCGCGACGCCCACCTCAGACAAGACAGTACGGGTTTACTCACTCACCAATTTCACGCTACATAGTAAATTGGAGAATGCGCATGATAGGAGCGTGAGGAGTGTGGCATGGAAACCTACGAGCAAGAGGACGAGCAAGATGTCTGTTGCGACTGGGAGCTTCGATGCGACGATGGGGATTTGGCATCGCCATGAGCAGTTTGACGCGGGTAGCATAGCGGAGCAAGGCGTACCCAATGGGGACGACGATGATGCGATTGAGATGGAGATTTCAAGTCTGGGAGAAGCGAAGCCGCATCGCGGGCAAATGCGCGACGATGACGAATCAGATACCTCGACTGCGGAGGATTGGGAATATAATATTGTGTTGGAAGGCCATGATAGCGAGATCAAGTGTGTGGATTATTCGCCTTCTGCGCAGTACTTGGCATCTTGCAGTCGGGATAAATCAATATGGGTTTGGGAGGAGATAGGAGAGGACGGCGAAGACGAGTTTGAGACGGTGGCGGTACTACAAGAGCACGATGCAGACGTCAAATGTGTATGCTGGCGCAAAGACGACGGGGAGGGGGAAGTACTTGCCAGCGGCTCATACGACGACACGATCCGATTATGGCGTGGCGATGACGAAGGAGAATGGTCATCCATCGCGGTGCTGGAGGGACACGATGGAACCGTTTGGGCCTTGCAATGGGAGCCAGAAGTCGTGCAAAAGAGATTCGCAGTCTCACACGGCACAGATAACGAGAGCGAATACAATCGACTAACCGCCCGTCTCCTTTCCTCCTCAGCAGATTTGACAATTCGAGTCTGGACCAAAGTCCCCTCGCCTCCACCAATGAATAAGCCTTCTTACTTCTCGCATGGAATCCCTTCGACCATGCGACCCGGCCCTTCTGAGGAGACGTGGAAATGTACTGCTACACTCCCAAAGGCCCATACTTTGCCTATCTACAGCATTTCATGGTCTCAGTTGAGTGGTCGGGTGGCTAGTACGAGCAGTGATGGGCAAATAGTCGTCTATGAAGAACAAACCAGAGGACGAACGAGTGTCGGTGGTGAGATTGAGCGAGAATGGGTCGTGATTGGTATTCTGGAAGGAGCACATGGGCCGTATGAAGTCAACCATGTTACGTGGTGCAAGCGGTATGATTCAGGGAGGAAATCGGATTCAGAGGAAATGCTTGTAACAACTGGTGATGATGGAGCGGTTCGTGCTTGGTCTGTTAAAGAGATCACACAGGCGAATTGAGATATCAAGACTTAGATGATTATGGAGTATGGAGAGCCTGTAAATCCCGATGGATGCGGATACATGGCCTCTCTGAATTTTTGGATGGGAAAAACATAATGGAATTTATGAGATATATGGATATGAGCGGGATGCTGGGACTTTTGCATAGCGAATGGCGTTTTATTTACTTGTGGTGAATAGAGTATGAAGATTATAGAGTTAAGCGCAGATCACGTTGCTTTGTTGCACAAGACGAAGATTTTATCGTTTGTTTACGGAGTATCATGGGTTTCCTGTTTTCCTCTTGTGGGATCTGCTTTAATAGCTACAGTATGGGAATGTTGATTTTTATTAAATTTGGCTTTTGGATAAAAAGGTTCTAGTCGGTAGGTAAGAGCTAGATTATAGTGTTCACTTGTAGGTAAGAGATATGGCTATGACTTTATATATACCTAGCTTACAGGAAAATGATATTGTTGGTATAGAGATATCTTGGATATCAAAGCAAAGAAAGAAAGGGACTGGTCGAGCTGGTATAAAAACCGATTGTTAAGCAAGTGCTAAGGAGTGGTATCGTTCGAGTACTTGAGGTACAGTACTCGAGCAAGTAGGTCTAATCAGGTGACTTAAACTAACGGGTCGTATTTGTCGCGACAGATATCAAAGGAGATTCTCGCTTAACCTATAGCTAACTTTGTAGGAAACTCTATATATTGTATATTCTAACTTAGATTCGAGTTTCAGGGTATAATAAAAGTATTCTTCGACCTTTTATCCAGAGAAGTTACTCGTAGCGGTCGGTAATATATAATTCAATTTGTTTATATTTTTGGAATGTCCCTTGATATGTTTGGGATTGTTACGTCGCCTGGAGTGTTACCCGAAAACCCGTGATTAGAGTATGTAGCTACCTACTTCCCTTCTCCAAGCAATTAGCCATCTAATGGGACTGATTACTTCATCCTCCTTTCCAAAAACGGTTTCGAGAAATGCGGTGATACCAACAATCACCAAGATCTGGACAAAACGGTGATCGCAATATTTCCGCCCCCACGAGCCAAGGGGGCGCAGTTTCTCCTGTCCCCCTTTCGATTACAGTGAAGGATTTATTCCCAGGCACGAACTATATTAAGGCATAGCTCATTCTTTTCTGTCTTCCCCTGAGAATCCAACACTAATGATTCCCAGACTTCATTGGATGGGAAAGATTGCGATACTTGCTCGGCGGTTATTCGCTGCCTCAGAATTGGTATGAAGATTCATGTAACATTGTGGATTTGGGGGCTGTTTGGCAGTGTAACCTTATAGCCTCCTATACAATATGCAGGTCATCTTGTTTGGAAAGGTAGCTGTTCCTACGGAACGACATATATGCCGTATATGACCTCGTTGATTGGAAAATGACTGTGTCTGTATCGCGATCCTTAATCACTTTCGTTAAGTTTTTAAAATGCTGGGGTTTCGTGTATTCTCTCTGGCTCTTACTATCTCGCTTCTCGCCAGCCTGAGAGATATTTCCACAGGTAACTAATAACAATATTGTTAGAACGAAGACATGGAGGCTGATTAGCATTCTCTGCTAGATGCATTGGTAGGAAATGGTCGGAGAGAGATCCCATTACTCAATGTTACCCACCGTCTTAACTCACGCTCATTTGCATCATCAACAACATTCACTTCTCCCAAGGCTCTCATAACACCATCACCAGCGTCAAACCTCACCAGGCACAGGATCTCCAAAAATGTAACGTTGGAAGCTTGTTCGTCGTTTGTTTCTACTAGACAAGGGCTTGGTTTTGGTCTCAAGCGCGGAATCAACGAAGGAGTTGGAGAGGAACAGGCCGTATCTCCTTCGATAAGAAATGCGAGGATTTGTGAAGTGTAAGTACGAATAGTACCGTTTAGTCACTATCGCTGACACGTTTTCTTTCAGAGATGGTATCACGGTGCAGCTGGTCTACTTCCCAACGAGCACTGCTTCCAAGAATGTATCCCATCCTTCTACGTTACTCGTGCCAGGTTTGAACAAAACTTTGTATGTCATTTCCAAGTTCCCAAAACACAAGTACCGATATTCTAACCAAAAGTTGATCAGCACTTCTCCTTCGGTATATATGCTATGGCAATCAATCACCGCACACGACGTATACTTCCGAACAACATGGCAATTCGCCAATGTAACAAGTACCACCACCATGGGCTCAGAGAAAATAACCTGTATATTCAGCACCGGGGCCAAGATGCGGGAATCCAGTACTTCTCGAATCGGACCAATATTAACCAACGTCGTCCACCCATTCGACATTTCTCAACTGACCACCTACGACCTCGCCGGCTTCGGAATGAGCAGTGTAATGGATTACGTCCAGTTCGTGGGCAGTATCCGAGATCCAACGCCCGATCCCAACAATCCATTTACGTATGAGAAGATGGGCCTTACAGCACCATCTTCGCAACTACAACTAGCACACCTACACACTTCCTGTCCCTCAACACTCGACAACAAAACACCACCGCTAACGAGATCTAACGGTTCCGCTGTCACGGAAGAGGACGAGGATTACCTATCTCTACTAAATCTCAAGAATCACCAGCACTTCCGCTGTAACCCATTCATTCGAATTCCCGAATTCGACTGGCTCAACGTACCCGCATGGAACTCGTGTAGTATAAAGTTTGAACATCGGTATTTCGGTATTCCAGACCCCCCTCACGCGCTGGTATTTGACTCGGCTCTTACTCCGATCGTACCTATTACCCCACCGGGCCCAGTACCAAGTTCTCGTTATCCTATCACCAGTCAACCTGCTGCTTCTCCGGTACCCGTTGGGAATCCAGGACTAGCTCCAAGTACATCACCAGCGGCTGCGACGAAGGTATCTGTGTATACAGGTACACCTACCTTCTATTCTGAGCCCAAGGCAACAGCTCAGATAAACAATGCTCCCAGGCCGGGAAATGTCGAACATCATCCTGCTGGTGGGAACGTAGGGGGAGGAAACAACGCTCAGTCGGACACTAGACCTTCCCCTGGTAGTCTTGACCATGGCCCCTCTGACGATAAACTTAATGTTGGCTTTCAAGAACCAGGAAGTATCTCCTCAATTGGCAGTGATACTTTGCCAGCAGTCTCGGAAAATGACCCAACTCCACAGGGCAATACACCTCCAAATCTCAATCACCCAGTCTCTGATCCTGCATCCTACAACCACGGCGAATTGCCGAATTCGAATGGCAATCCTGATGTAAACAAAGTATCCCCTTTACCAGAAAATATACAAAATAATCTATCTAGCGAACCACCAGGAGGAAACACTCCCGCAATAGCGAATAAATCGCCTTCAAATCCTGGCAAGCCTTTTAGACCTCACATTCCAAAGAACAAAGATCCAAAATCTTTCCCAGCCGATGGCCCTCCTCCAATCAACAACCTTCCGCAACCTGGAGAAGAACCCCCCATCTCAGCAATCTCAGTATCTCTCATCTCCACAGAAGTAATCTCCGCTTTCCCACCTGGCAGCGACAGCATAACCACTCACACAAATGCCTTCAACATCCCCGGCCTCTCGCCCCTCAAACCCGGCGATATCACCACACTTCCCCCCAAAAGCGCAGACGGAGTCTCCATCATTTACTCCATGAACCACGACGGGAATTTAGTCATCAGTTCCCAAGGGGCTGGAACCGCGACGACTATCCCACCGACTAATAACGGAGTGAAAGACGACTCGCTAGTCACGCCTCTGGGAGGGGCAGATATAGTCGTGTACAAGGGTCAAACACTCACCAAGTCCGGTCCTGTACACACACTCTCGGCTTTAAGCGCTGTTGTAACGTATGGCTCGCTTGGTGTTGTGATCCAGTATCCGAGTGGTATTGCCTCAACCATTCCCGTGTCGGAACTGGGAACAAGCTCCTCAAGTTCCACGAGGATTGAAAAGGTGGGTAATGATGAGTCTTCGACGAGTGGTGTAGTAAAAGGTAGTCTTTCATTGGACTCTCCATCGAAATCCTCGGTTGAAGGTCATATCTTGGCTGCAGAGCCAACTACAGACGTGACTTCTGAAAAGAGACAGGTGACGGGGAGACCGGTTGCGAAATCGACGAGTGTGAGTGGCTCTATGATTTTGAGGGGTAGCTTGTCCCTCTCTGTGGGGTTTGGGATTTGGGGGGTGGTAGTTGTGTTGTGTTAATGAGTTATGATAAGAGGAGTATTATAAAAGGCGGTAATTTTAGCTTGAACCGTTGATATGGAGGAAAGAATGTTTACCTAGTCGTTATTAAGGAACTACTATAGCACTTTACTCCTATACTTCTATATAAACTTCCACGAATCAAACAAAGTATTCTAGATTCTATATTCTAAAGAAAATAGAAAAAAAGAAAAGGTATAAAAAGAAATACAAACTAATTAGTCCATACAATATAATACAATACAATACAAATACAAATACAAAAACAACTAACCTAATCTATACTCCCACTCCGTCCACCTAATCCCAATACACACCCCAAACGAATCCCAATTAATAACACCCAAAGTATACCACTTGCTATACAATAACACACCAACCCACCCAACTCTCCATTCCATTCCATTTCATACCAAAGAAACCAAATACCATCATACAATAACCCAATACCAAACACACCAAGCAAGCGAGAATCCTACACCGCCTAGGCCATTCAAAGATATACAACAACCAACACCAACACCAACAACCACCCCCAACCATTGACTAAACAAAGAATACACACAGGATATGTTAAAAGCCCCCTCGCTTCACCATCAAAAGTCCTTCTCAGGAGAAACCTCCTTCACACTCTCAACCATCTCACCCTTACCCTTCCCCTTCTTCCTCCCCCAAACCTCCTCCACAACCCTCAAAACCTTCTCTCGCTCCAACCTCTCCATCTCCTTCAACTCCGCATGATAATCATCCGTACTCTTCCTCAAACTCACTTCCTTTCTTCGACGCCTCCCACTTCCACAACCACTTCGCACACTTCCATACAGTTCAGACCCATCCCACTCTGCCAGATCCTTCGCACTCCACGTTCGATACTTTCCTTTCTTACTCTCGGACCGTTTGGGCCACCCCGTCTTGTTGTTGTGCACAAGGCATTCATCGTAGAATTTGGGATCAGCAATACTGACGCTTCGTGGTGGCACGTTATCCTCGTCAATACTTCCATCCACGGTCCCCATATCCATATCGGCAAGGTCGTCGAGCCTCTTTTGTTCCGCTAGTTGTTCCATGACTTCCTTTTCCATCTGAGCCGCACTTCGAAGTTCCATGGGCAGAATCTCCAACTCGGGACGATCCAGATGCAAAGTCGGGTTAAGACTGCTTCTTCTGCCGAAGGTATCTTCAATCTCAGGCGGCTCACCTGCATTTTGATAATTCTTGATTTCTTCTTTGAGTTTCTTTGCCACTTTTTCAACAACTCCCTTCTTTCTTGCATCATCCGCATGAGATGGGTGGTCATCACCTTCATAATGATACAAGTGATGCTTCCGTTCATGAAGATACCAGGTAGGTTCACCATTACTTGCAATTGTCATGGCAAAGTCCCTTGCTTCAACATTCTCAGGTCGTCCGGCACTAAAACTCCTCTCATGTCGTGAATGACTTGGAAAACGCGACCACGATGGTGGAAATCGCAGGTCTGGGCCTGTTGGAACCTTCTTTTTGACAATATTCTTGCTTTTCATTTTGGCTTTGCCCGCGATCGCCGCCATCTCGTCCTCCCACGAATCCATGACAGCGTCTTTGGCCTCCAAATTATCATCAGACTCACCGTTTTTATCGGATTTTGGGTCCTTTTTCCTTTTCATCATCAAAGCAGCAAACACAGTCTTTGGCTCATCACTGCCTTTTCTCCGACGCAGGCCGCGCCTTTTCCCACGACTACCGCCCCAAGAACCACCCATTGGGTCTTCTGTCTTCTGATTTTGTCCCGATGGCTTAGGGTTGAATTCCGGAACGGGTACCGAAAGCAATTCTTCCTTGGAATGGTGAAGAGGAGATGAGGGACCGTCGTAAGATTTGATTGCGAACTTTGCCAATTTGCCAAATCTCGAGGATTTGCGTGGTACTGATGTTTCATCGGCTTTTGCTTCCAAGTCAAACTCCTCTCGGAATTTGCTGGAGACAGGTGTGCTGGGGCTTCGTCTGGCTTCCGCGGAAGCGAATCTGGTTTTGACGATGCTCAGTTCTGCTTCTCGTTCACGGAATGATTCGGTTTCGGATACAAGCAATGAGCTATCATCAAATGCTGTTTTCCGGGGTTGTCTAGTGAGCGGGAGCGGTCGACTAGGGGATGTGTCACTTGCTGTCGTCGCAATGGTCAAGGGCTTTTCCAGATTTAGGAATTCCAATTCTAAGCGAGGCGTAATCAGCGATGTGAAAATTTCAAGCTTGTAGAAAGATTGCGAACAACTTACTGTCAATCTCGGATGCTGCAGGGCTGTTCATGCTACTTGCCAAAATTGATGCCAAGTTGAAGCGAGAGCTTTCAGCAGATGGCTGGATGCTGTTACCAGTGGAAGGATAGTGAGATGATGTTTGATCTTGTAATACGTTACCCCAAGATTGAGGTATGCAGTCACTCAAAGCTATGGAGTCTGAGGTGTTTCTAAGGAAACGGGATCGTTCAATACGAACGAGTGAAGTGTCACTACTTGAATCAGCACGAGTGACTGAACCCCAACCGATCAGCTCAGGCGATGAAGGAGATGGCATGAGAGTTCTGGAAGCCAGCCGGTGTGATATCCCCATTTGATAGAGGTGTGGGGTCTGTAAGTCACTCTCAGTTCCTCCATCGACGCCCGAAACATCGTGAGGGACTGGGCACGCTGGGGTTTTTGGATTCGATGAATTTGTAGAGATGTCCTTGTCGTCTAAGTTTGAGATTGGATTGGATGAGGATCGAAGTCCCTGACCATGAAGCCATCTCCGCAGTGTTGGCCCACTCATCGTTGTTTCTTCAATTGTGGCAGGAATTGGGATCTTATACTCTTGATTGGAATTGCCGTTGTAGACGAAAGATAATCGCCATGATGACCTTGTTGGCTCCGGAATGCTTGCAAGCCGCTTTGGCTCAATGACTGGAGCTGGTGGAATCGGCGGGATTTCACTTAGTTTTCTCTCTTGTTGGCAAGTTACAATCGGAAAACCAAAGTGGCCTGAATCTTCATCATGAAGAACGGGTGAGCTATGTCTTCGGGAAATCGTACCACTTGATCTACTCATCGTTCGGTCTTCTTTTTTCGGTGTTGTCTCAATCTTTGTGTCGATGGAAGTGCCAATAATTGTGTCAATCTGTGGCAGTTTGTCTGGAATAACTTCTGCCTTGATGGCGTTTGTTTCTGCCTTTTCATTTTGCCTTACAGCCGTTAGCCACTTTCAACTTGGGGCAGGAGTAGCGGAACTTACTCGTCAAGAGATGGTCCTTCGGCAACAGCTGGGAATGGGTACGATGGATATGATAAAGAAGGGCTAAGAAGTCGTGGAAGTGGGATGGCTTCTCCTGGTTTCCAAGATGAATTGATAGTAGTTCCCAATGTAGTATCGGCATCGGCAATGGACGAAAGCGACTTTGCATCCTCATCGTAACTGGCTTCATTGCTCAACTCCAGCTGGATTCGCTTATGACGTATGCGTTTCAATTCGGCTCGACGCTCGATTTCCTCGTCTGTCGTTCCCACGCTGGAAACGGATCGACGCTTTGACAAAGTAGTTTCTCGTGACAAGTGCTTTTTCAATTTCTGTTTGACTGCACTCAGCGTGCTCGAGCTCTTCTTTAGCTTGATATGCTCCCATTCTTCATCTGTGTCCGATTTATCTCCCAGCAGGAGGCTTCGCAGCTTCAAAGTGCTTGCCTGCCGGGCAGGTGTGATTTCTGGCTCGCCTGAGACAGCTCTGGCGCTGTCGTTTTCAAATATGGGACCCAGTTCAAGTTCGACATCTTCTGCAACAGGTATGAGTGCGGCATTGGTTCCTTCGGGGGGGTTGGATTCTTTGGTTTTTTGAGGTTCTGTAAGTTCTTTGGATTCTTTGCGGCACTCATGTACGACGTTGACTGATCGCTGAGGGGTTTTGACTGGGGATACGGCCAGTCGAGGTGGTTCTCCATCTGGAGAAGGGGGAGTACGGCTGGTGCAGCAATTGACACTGCTTCTGTTGGCTCGAGATGGCATTTTGAGGGAAGTTGAGCACGAGGACAAGCTGAAGCACACGTGTAGGGCGAGTTGACATTCACATCGCGGTTTTAGTGCAGATGCAGATGCAGCCACGCTTTTGAGGGATCTAGAGAGTTGAAGTTGAAAGATGGAGACAGTCAAGAACATGAGATGGGAAGGGCAGGCGTGGAACAAGACCACCGGGCTACTGAGGTCTACTTCTTACCTTTGCTCTTCCTCGCGGAAAGAGCTCATCTGTCGTGGATGAGGGTTTACGCTTCCGCTGGAAAGCGCGTATGATAGTAGGTAGGTACCATATCATGGTAGCTCTTTCCCCCTCAACTTTGCTATTCATACAAGTGCCTGCCTGACTTAACTACAACGCTTTTCTTGGAAATCGCCAGTAGATGTACATGCAACGGCTAGCATGCTTTTTCTAGCAGGAACCATCTATACTGTAGATACATGATACATCCTCGGACGCGGAGAAGTGAACCAAAAAACGATGAAAACGCACAAAACTCGGTTAATGAAATATCTATCAAACAGAGGCGGTCATGGCAATTCTCCAGCGAAGACGAAAACTCAACACCAGCCTAGATTTAGCTTGCTACTAAGAGTATATCCCTACGTACCATTCAATCTCTCTTTCTCTCTCTCTCTCCCTCCTCAAACCCCCACCACAAACACACCATCCCTCGCAGATCCAAAAAACATCCTCCCTACCCCAAAAATCGCACCATTCTATCCATCAACGCAGGTACCTCCAGAATCATCACCAACCAAGCAAAGAAATCGACGAGGTCCTCAGACTCGGATCTAGGATTGCACATCCGCGGGATCTCTCTTCCCCAATCGGGCGTTGACGAAGGGCTCGGCGTTCCAAAGAGGGTTGGTTGGATTCTCGTTTACAGCGTGCGTCGAGTACACGACCTACCATTTTGGGCGTGGATTGGGATTGTCTCCTCTCGAAGCGGGGTTCTTTTTAGGAATGAATACTTGCGCGTAGAGTACCGCAGCGAGAAGAGATGAGAGTGGATTGGATTGGACTGGACTGGATTGGATTAGCTTGAAGGATATGAATCCATACTCTACTGTACCTGGTACATCGAGGACCACTCTCGCATCGCGTACTCTACGAGCCCACCCTTTTTCGGAACCGCTTTCCATCGGCTGTAAAGAAGATCTCAAGTTTTCATTTCCTCGTCATCACCGGAAACTCGCAGAGGAGCATGCACTACTGTCCTGGAGCGGCCAACTTCACGGCTTACCCCAGGCCAGCGGGATTCCTCCTCTCACGATACGGTGCCATCAGGAAGCACGACTACCGAGCCGCGACTTTCCTCCGACCATGTCCCCGAGTATCCAATGAACAAGGCCACGGAGGTACTCGAGTACTTCTACACTGCAGTACCTGGATGGATAGGTAAATTTAGGGTCTGTCTATTTCTATTTTCTATTTTCTTTTCTCCGTCCGTCTGTACCCACTAGATAAATGCAAAGTTTATAAATTTATCCATCATAAGCGAGCAACACCAGATCCACATCCACATCCACATCCACACCTTCCCCATCCTCTCCACTTCTTCCTTCTATTAAAACACTCCAGCTCGGCGATAGGTGCTAGACAGAAGCACGTGCTATCACGCAACCACCATCTCCATCTCCATCGATACCCAACCCAACCCAGTACAACAGCTACCTACTACAGTACCAGAAATTCCTATGGATATTCACGGCGTACTCCTTTCCTTGAGAAGGAGGAGATATATTACCATCTTCCTCACGGCGAGTCCGTGTGATGTGACATTCCTCTCCTCTCCGCTCTTTGCTTACAGCACAGCACATCACCTCGCCTCGTACAATCCTCGGATTTAGTGGAAAAGTTGCCAACACATTCCTCTTCCCGTGCAGTGGAGAGATTAGAAGGACCTCGGGAGGAGGAATGACACTCACTGTATGGTGTGACGATCGATACGAAAAAGGCAAGCTTCTAGAAGCCGCCACCGACTGGGGTCGGGCTTCTAGCGTGAGATTTTAATTTCTAGGGATATGCATTGCCATTCTGTACTGCAAGCATCCCGTTGGTCGACCGACGTAAATACGGAGACAGGATAACACAATGGGTCAGGCGTGGCGTTTTGGCCGCTAAATCCCCATCCACCTAGGATTGGAGAATTAATATGGGAATACTCGTATGGTATGGTATGGTATGGGAATATGGAATATGCGGGCGGTGAGCTTCTTAGTACGAGGATAATATCGATGTGGAGGGATATACCGTACTATACCGTACCATACCACACAATAGGTGGCATCGTATCGTATCATGAAAACGGGGTGGGGAAGGGGGGGGGATGGGGTTTGTTGTTCTTTTTTATTTTTTATTTTTTTACTTATAATATTAATATAGTGTATTCCACCTACTCTGCTCTACTCTACTCTACTCGTCGTGGTTATAACCATGGATTCCCCGCCCCGTCTTACATCTCGCTAACTGCACAGCACTCTGCCGAGGATTCTAGAAATTCGATGTAATTTAGATAAATAAGGAATAACAAGGTATTCCTTAATTACTATTATAATTAACTAGAAAATAATTAATAATATAATATATATATAGCGATATCTAATATAGTCTTTTAAATCTCCTATAAGACGTCGCGTTATCCTAAGGATTTATAAGCCTATAAAGGAAAGGAAAGAAGCTTATAGAAAATAGAAAACAGATATTACGAACTTTCCTTAACTTATTAATAAATTAACTATTTACTATAACTATAACTAGTATATCCTATATCTTGATTCTATAGTACGTATAGAATAAATAGGTAGCTTCTACTTCTACTTCTATATCTATATTATAGTAGGACGGCCAAAAAAAAAACATATCTAACTTCCGGAATTCTAGCTATAGTAAGATATATGGAAGTAAGTGTTAGTATTACAATCGCCGCTTCTAATACAGAGTACATAGGACCTATCATAACACGTAACATCCAAAATCTCAACGGGAGAAGTAAAGTGAAGTAAATATCCGCATCTTTAATCAAACAACCAGTCTATCTCTTCCCACTCTACCTACCTAGTACCCTAACTATACTCGAGTAGGAAATAAAGTATCCAGTAAGCCCATCCTTCCACCAGCTTCTAGAAGCAAATTTAATTAGAAGACTCGTCTAACTCCCAACCCCCGTCTGTCTCGCTCCTAAACCCCCGTCTCGCTCGTAAAACGATAAATTTACATGTAGTGAGAAATCCCACCCTACCACAGTAGTATAGTACAGGTAACCTTGTACAGTACAGTTAGTGCGGCGACAAATACAGTAGAAGTAAAAGAAAAAGAACTTTCCTTACCCTAACAAACCGAACCAAATGACGAAACCAAACCTAGGTACCAACCAACCAACTATTCACAGACCCTTTAAAAACGATCATAGAAAGAAAAAATTGAAACCAAGGGTGGTTTGGTTTTGGTTCGAGATGCGGTTTCTAATTCCTGGCTCCATGGATTACTGTAGGGAATGGATGGGAGGATGGTATGGGAAATACGGTAGGTAAGTCCTGGACTACTATCGCTAGCTATAGGTACCAGGTAATGGATGTATAGACAGGCTGATATAAAGTTATATTTTCCAGTCCACGTATCCTTGGTTTACTTACCAGTCTCCCCGTTCGTACTATAACTTAGTACCTATATAACAATGGG
Organism: Hymenoscyphus occultus; assembly: GCA_900536445.1. Lineage (NCBI taxonomy): Eukaryota > Fungi > Ascomycota > Leotiomycetes > Helotiales > Helotiaceae > Hymenoscyphus > Hymenoscyphus occultus. Next base: position 3,842 of record UNPT01000530.1, on the reverse strand, counting down.
ATTTTCTCGAACGCGAACGAAGGCTTGCGAGAACAGTTGAACAGTTAGTTGGTGGGGTCGAAAGGGTACATACAATACAGTAGAGGAGAGGAGAAGTTTGAGGATCGTTCCATCTTGATGAGGTGATCGACCAACCACCATGCAACAAACGTGTCATATCATATCATCCCATCCCATCCATTACAAACCACCTACTTCGTCGATGGCGATTTCCTTCCCTACAGTATTTCCATAGGGTAAGTACAGTATCACGGAGTCTTCGAAAAATCCGAAAGAAAACGCATCATTGTCATCAAGCTCAGTGCTCAGGCGTAGATCCACGATGGCGTGATGCAGGACATGTCAGCATTTGCAGCTTGATTCTGTAAGAAACTGGGGCCCGGGGCGAGGAAAGTTGGGCGATCGAATCGTCGAGCGAAAGATAGAGTTCTTCACTTATTCAATCATGGTATTTCCCCGAGAGGGCACGATCACCACCATACTTACGCACCGAGGCACCCCAGGTCATGTCGATAAGCTTTCCCAGCTCCTCCCATGACTACCGTTTGCAGGACGGGACAGGACCCCTTTTACGGGATATTGGTGGTACTGTACTGTGCTGGACCTGGGGAGAGGTCGTAAACCACATCATCTATATGATATACTTGTATACGTCCTCCCAGGGAAGACCTGCGAAGACTTTGATGATGACTGTGCAACATTGCAAACCTGAGCAGTCGTCAAGGCTCAAGCAATAAACTCCTCCATCCCGTCCCGATTCAGGAATAATATCCAGTGCGTGGGTTAAGGTTTAGGTTTGAACTGTAGTTATTTATTTCCGCGGGGGAGGGTTGAGATAGAGTTGAATCCGTAGATGATATCCAGTATGACGATCGCATGTTCTTCGTGGCGTCGAGTGCCTTCTATGCAGCCATCGTGCATGCGGCACGGGGATGGATGGGCGATTTCGTTACGTTTATGTTCGAGGCCGAGTGGTGTGCAGAGCAGAGCCAAGCATTCGATGTGGTCGGGACATCCACACCACTCGTCGGGTTGTTTTGGCGAATCGCCATTTCCCATGTGCGCTCCGACCAAGAAGGGCGTTGTCATCGCATTCGTGTTCTTTGCTAAGCTTCTTTCGGGCTTCTTGCAGTTTGCCTTTGAGGTTCTCTTTCTTCTTCTGTCGATGATTCGCCCAAGCAGGTTAGCTTCCGTAGTATTCGGCGTTCGTAGTATTCGGCGTTCAGAAGAAGGGTGGACGAAAGAGAGGCCGCTTTGTGGGAAAGTTCGCCATGTCCAATGTCATCACTCCGTCGCCCCTGACTCCCCTTGGAATGATCCCTGGCGGCTTCGACTTCGATGCTAGGCTGGAAGCAGGCTAGAGAGTGACCACCGTTCACGGACCACGCAGCTTCTATTGGCCGGGTGCAGAAGAATGCAGGTCGATTGGCAGGCAGAGTTTCACTCTTTGATGGCTTTTCCCATGCGCGCCCGCTGGGAGGGCAAGGAAATGCCATGCTGATTGGCCTCTACCGCGTTGGAAATGGTTCTAGCGTGCCCTTCGCCGCCTTCCACGGCTTCCACAGCTTCCACAGCTTCCACAGCTTCCATGGCATGGACTCAACGTCTAGGAGTTCCCAGCATGGCTGCATGAGACGTTGACGGGGCTCTTCACCAATGATGGCTTGCACTGGCTAGCACGATTTACTTGGAAGTAGCACTGGTGAGCTAGCGTTGCAGCAGCATGCCATCAGAGATGCCATCAGAGATGCACCTGCCTGCACCATCGTAGCGTTGCTCTCGCTCCAGTCAGGTCTTCAGGCTTTCTCTCTCTGAAGCTGGAGCTGGAGATGAAGCTGAGTTGGGCCCGTCCCCCATGTCGAGGTCCTTCGCTGTGACTTTGCTGTCTTCTGTGCCTTCTGTGCCTTCTGTGCCTTCTGTGCCTGGTGGCTGCTGAAATCGCGACAAACCCGCCGTTTCTGCTGTGATGGGAAGTATTGAGGGCGTGCTCAGTATTGCGTACACGAGTGGGACTCGGCGCTGTTTGCTTTCCTTTTTCTTCTTTTTTTCTTCCATTTTTCCTTCTCGTCTCCTTCTCGAATGACCCGGAATCATCGTGCGTGCATGGTGTCTCAGTTTGTTCAAAATCCAGTCCAACCACCGCGCAGCGCAGGGCTCGCCTGGTAATGGATCGGCGGTGGAGAAGACCTTCCTAGACACTTTCCCTGCTGCTTTTCCGGCGCCGTGAAAGACCCGGTCTGGCATGAGCATTGGATTGGCATTGGCATTTGGTGCCGGTGTTTGGTCTGTGGAGTGAGGTTCGTGGTCCTCCCGGTGCTGCCGATTCAACTTCTGCCCTTTTTTCCATCTTGCCCATCTACGGGAAGGAGCGTATACAGGCCTACTGTACGAAAGCCACCACGACCTGCCTAACCAGAGCGTCTAGCGCCGCCCAGCGCCTACCGCCCAGCGCCTACCGCCTATCGCCTACCGCCTACCTACCGTGGCTTGGCTCTTGTTGCTTCTAGAATCTCCTGCCTACCGCTTCCCCCCTCGCTAGCGGCTAGCCTGTTTCTAGTGTGGTTTCTTGCAGGTTCTAGCGCTGCGCTACGCTACGCTACGGTTGTCTCGGGCTCGGCAAGAAGGTGCGATTGCTCAGTGGAAGCGCTGTCGCCCGTTCATCATCATGCTTGAAGGCTCTCCTCGCTGAGGCCATAATCCATAACCCACCTCTTCCCGGCTCGTTTTTCACGACTCCGTAACGGTGAGGAAGCGACTCTAAAGTGAGCGCTTCTATTTTCAAAATCCCAGAGTCGCCGTCGCCCTTCGCCTTCCAGGGATTCCGGAGACCCAACTGTGGGTTACAACGTGCTGGCTCCAGTGCTCCAGTGCTCCAGTGCTTCAGGGCTCCACCTTTAGGGGTTTGTTGAAGAGTTGCTCCAGTTCTTTGGCAGGCTCAGGCACTGGTGGGCAGGCTTTGGCAGGCTTTGGCAGGCTTTGGCAGGCTCCCGTCCAGCATCAGAATTGCTCCCTGCGCAACGCTGCGACCGGTCTCACCCCCCAACCCGGACTTGCCTCCCTGATCCGAAGCTTTGATACGCAGAATCGAATTCAGGAGTGCTGGTTCTGCTTTGCTTTACTCGGTTGGCCATTTCTTCTTCTTCGTCTTCCAAACAAAGACAGTGGCAGAGAAGAGTGAAAGAGACACCACCCATTACCACACTCGCCCCTTACACACCCATACCGTATACCACTTATACCACCAACACACCTACACCTACACCCCTTAACACCACATCCTGTGCCACTGCGCTGCGCCTACTCGACGACTACCGGTACATCACTTACCTTCACCCACCCCCAAGCTAAAACAACCATCGGGACCAGTCACATCGCGACATCACGGCTCAGATCCCACTCGAGTCCTATACCCTATACCACTCATCACTTATCAATCCAAGTGTGGTAGTGCCCACAGCGTAAACGTCAACGAAACACCTCCCTCTGCTAACGAGCCTTCGACCCTACGACCCTACGACCCTACGAGCCCCCTCCTGGTCCAAGGTTTTGCAGTTCCCGCAGTGCTGGGCGTCTGTCTCAAACTCTCTGCTTGAGCCGCGCCGTCATACCTAGAGAGCGCAAAGTCACCTGTCAACAATCAACATCTTAAGCTTTGCACCAAGGTGGCCCCTCCCATCCAGACCTTACGGTTGCCATCATCTCGCTGGTATCTGCATGCTGGTGGTGGTGAAACTCTATGATCCATCTCACAAATCAACTGCCATCATTCCGTAACACGACCCATCCATCACCACATCCACCCCCCTCCCTCGCCCCCCCCTCTGCCCCTTCTCTCGCCCCTC
>UNPT01000653.1:0-18807 GCA_900536445.1 Hymenoscyphus occultus | reverse complement strand
GTCTATTCGAAGATTCTAAGCTGAAGAGAAGAGGAGAGCTCGAGGGAGCTCGAGTCTAAATACAAGGTGTGATGCCAAGCCACGCTAGTCAAGGCTGAGATAGCACGTGACGGTCAGAACCGTCACACTCTCGTCTCCTATTCCGCGTACGTAGATATAAAGATTACTTAATAACAATAATAATAATAAGGTTATTCTTATTGCCGATACCTAGAACTCTTTTAAATAGGATCCCCGGTATCTATTGCGTTATATATAAGATACTAACGCTAAGAAGAATAAATTAGAGGTAAATATAAAGGGCGAAAGGGATTCGTAAGCTATAAATATATAGTTTAAGTACTATTGACTTTAAGGTAAGAGCACGATAAACTACCGAGACTAAAAGTGGACACCATAAACTTGAATATACTTGTATCCCTTAGTCCGTAAATCACTCAGCGCCCAGGCTTGGTACGGGGCTTCAAGCGAGCCGTGGCGCCGCTATAAGGGGGTGGACAGTCAATGCTGGACACTATCGCTGATCATACTTCGTTCCAGGCGAAATAAATGTAGGTTTTTCAGGGGTTTTAATCCTGTTCTCCTGTTCTCCACTAAAACCCCTGAAAAACCTACATTTATTTCGCCTGGAACGAAGTATGATCAGCGATAGTGTCCAGCATTGACTGTCCACCCCCTTTAATTAGGACGTGCCAAGTATTAAATCGCCTCGTCTTGTAGTGATGTTAGTTCTTAGTGTAGAGGGCTTTTGACGACCATTCTCTTCTTCTATGTAGATGAATCTTTTTTTCCTCTATTCTACAAGGGATATATCGAATATAAGAATGAATGTATAGATAGAAGTAGAAGTGGTGGTAGAAGTAGTAGTAGAAGTAGTAGTATACTTATCCTTAGACAGGAATTACTGATTTCGTAGAATTGCTAAGCTAGCTAATCTGGGTTTAAGCTATACTAGTTCTTATAGAAGATCATAGATTTACAACATTTTTAGGTATAGTTGAATAGATAGCTATAACTTAAGGTGTAACTGCTATAGTGTAACCTGTGCGCGTTCGAGACCTGACGTTAGGGCTAAGCCTTGGCACTGAGTGATTTACTGACTAAGGGATACATACATATGCGATGACGAGGGGATACTAGGTTTAACCTATACCTGTATCGCATTAGAACCATCTTTAATTCATACCACAATTAGCTAGCTATCCTTGCTTCTACTCTGGTCTACAGACGCGCTAGTCTATATAAACTTGAGCTCTGCCGCCAATAGACAGGCAATTTACTCACTCCGAACAAATCACCAAGCAAACCACTCCAAACAAAACACTCAAAGCAAAACACTACTTAACTCCAATACTCCCTTGCACTTAAATTCTCTTTCCCACTCACGAATTCCGGTATTCGAAACAAAAACCAACCAAGTTGTCGTTACTCGAGTACACACTCAAAGTCTCAAACCCAACGGCTCTGTATACTATCAAACTTCGTCAGCTTCGATTCAACAACCACTAGTCATCATGAGACTCTCCGTTATAATCGTACTAGGCATTGTCGCGTTAGTCAATGCAGACGACCCCCCAGTCACGCAGTACTGCAATGCAGGGACGCCCGGAGATGGAGGTTGCGAAGCAAATGGCCTATGTACTTTTTGCTGCTATGTCAAAGATGGCAAGCCAGGGCACACCACTCCACGAGCGACCACCACCATGTCTAAAAGTCCTGGTGAAAATGGTAGCATTGTATGTAACAAAGACGATTACTTGGATGTGGGCAAGGGAATTGTATTCTGCGCTCCCTGCAAGTAGATGGCAAGGATGAGCTTTGATTACTTGGGATTTGAAAGAGCGCTGCGGGACATTTTTATGTACATACATTCAATAAAATCAATGTCAGCCATTGTCAGGATTAGAATAAAATGTTGAAATAGTCATGTAGCGCTTGAGAGGTGGGAGTCCGACTTTCTTTGCTGCAAATTTGTACTTACAGTACTACAACCCTGCTTTTGTTTCGTTGGTACTGGGTTTAATCTGTTATCTGCCTTGCATCGGGACCTACTTTACTTCATACTAGAGTTAGCTAGCTATCTTGGTTATTGGTTTGGGTAGCCGTACATATAGCATAGCAAGTTAATAGGGTTATAACGCATCGGAGGTCTTGCCACTCGCTTATACCTTTTTTTACAGGTGTGCCAGTCTATATAATTCCCAGGTCTCCCGCCTACAAATAGGCGGGCTGGACTCGTACACTCGACACGAAACACCCAAAGCAAGCCACTACTACTTGGCTCTCAACACTTGCTATCAACTACTTATTCACATCTATCAATCCACTCTCACGTACCGTAATGGCTCATACCAGCATTTAAACTTTTAAAGAAAGCCAACTTATCCTCATTAGATTTTATCAAGTTAAAGTCGTCAGCAAGCAGTCATCATGAGACCGTCATTTTCGTCTTAAGCCTTGCTACGTCAATCATTGCAAAAAAGGAGAAGCCACCCGACTACTGCAATTCCGGGACGCCCAGTGATAGAGGCTGCAAAGCAAATGAACTATGTGCTTTCTGCTGCTTCGTCGATTCCAAACCAGGGTACGACATTCCAAGATATACCACCACTTTGTCTAGGGGCCCTAGTGGCGACACTGCACCCCTGAGCAGCCCGACGATACTAGGGGAACGGTTATGTGTGCTCCCTGTGATAATAAATAGACAAAAGAAAAATGGTCTTTTGTTGTATTAGATGTCAAAGATGGTCGAAGGATCAGACTTGGAACAAGTCATATGGTTATTACTGTAACTAAGCAGATTCCGACTCCTGGGCGTCCTTTGGGACAATGGATGGCGCGGTGGATACAAATGACACTACATTCACAGAAATTCTTCTAGGATAAGATCAGGGTTTTTAGGGGTTGAAAGCGCGCTATCAAATCTTACGTATATCACCCAATGCAATCAATGTCAGAACAGGAATACTTGAGTACAAACTTGAAATGATCATGTGACCATCGAACGCTTAGAACCCCTGGGCGAGCTGTTGAGAGCGGAGTGGTTTTGATATCACGTGGTGTGAGGGGTAGAGAAGGTCGAGTTGCCCAAATGTTTTCCATGTCCCAATTAGGAGATTCTATCCCTAGACACTCTGTGGGGGCGCGGTTATCGCAACGTTAAGCTTGCTGTCGATTAATACTCGTAAATCTATTTGCGGAGAGCGTTAAGCCCTACTTGATGACACCCAATAGCTTTGATAATAGTATGCCTCAAAGGTAGGCTTTATTGCCCTTATGTGCGGAGCTGTTAATACTATCAGTTCACGAGTACCTATTGCTACCCAATTGGTTTGACAGCTTGATAGAGCTTAGTCAAGTACTAGTTACACAGGATTTGAATGCCCCAATTGAGTGGAACAGATACCGGCTTTCCCTTTCAATGACGAAGCCCAACTCCCGAGTTATTTCCTAGCAGCGGTACATACGGTACAGCAAAAATTCTGGCTGGCTCTCTGGTCCGCTCTCTCCACCACTCTTGTACAGCAACGCCTCCTTCAGGATAGGCTTTCACAACATCCCCCCTTTACCCAAACAAGCAATGTAGTCCCTCCCAACCGAGGGGTTATGCTGCAACGTGGGGCACCAAGGGGACTCGTAGCAATGGTATAAGAGACGGCACAACAAACAGAGGGAAGCTATCCAGAACAACAAGCCGCACCTCCAAGTCCATCCACTAGATAAAAAGCTCAGGTACGCATTCAACCATGACATATATACCGCCTCCCTTCCCCCTCCTAACCCGTCCATCATTATATCTCAACTATTTTCAGAACTAACCATGGGTTCCATTCTCAGCAAATCCTCCAGCAAATCCTCGTCAGAAAAAGCCAACATGTCCTTCACACACTACTCCAACGCACAAGCCTCCTTCAAACCACCTCTAATAGCAAACGAAAACGCCTTCTTGGGCGATATCTCGACATCAGAAAAGAATGACCCCAAAGCCCCCATTTCTGCTGGGTTCTATAGACTCGAGAAGGGAACCCCGTTGGTCTATGAGTACACGTACCACGAGATGAAGATTATTGTCGACGGGGAGTTTGATATCTCGGACGAGACGGGGCAGAAAGTTCATGCTGTCAAGGGGGATGTGTTTTATTGTAAGTTGTCCATGTACTTGGTTGGTGAGGAGGGAAGAGGGCTAATAAGGTGACGTAGTCCCTAAGGGAAGTAAGATCACCTTCACCACCGAGAGTTTCGGGTTGGGATTTTTCGTTGGGCAGAGAAAGGTTCGTTCTCTCCAGTCAATGGTTACGGGTCGCTTGCTAATTAATATATAGGAGGGTGGTGCATAAGATATATAATATGGTTTGGTTTGGTTAGACATGGAATCATCACGGCGTTATAATTAGGAACCAAGAAGAAATTTTACCATTTATATATCAACTATTGATTGATTGACTACACATTTTCCGGTTGCTTCCTATTACTTTACCGAGAGTCCTTTTGCGAAACTCTGATTTGTTCGTGTCTCGAGTAAATTACTTTGCCTTGCCCAATCTTTCTTGTTTTGAGCACAAACATTCTTAATATTCTTCACTTTCTCTCGACTTTTTGCAGATTTCCACATGAGATTGTAGGTGTGGCGTAAAAATTGCTGAAAGTAAACCCTTCAGAGCTCTCTGTTCTTCACTATTACAATACTTTCTCTTATAGCCTTCGCGAATACCCAAAACCCTCTCAAAGCCTCAGTGATTCGAAGATATACTAAGGAAGAGAACTAACCAAGTGTAATAGGTTTAGTGTGTGCTAACATAGTCTACTACTAGGTACATGTAGTGAAGTAATTACTCTAATTGTTCTACACTTTCTATTATTCCGCCAGACCAAAATAATTGTTTTACAAGTTATATGATGTATTCCAAAAGTATTCCGAAGATTATACCTTTCAGAATATAATCTTCTAACCATTCCGCAGTTTCGAATAGAATATTTCATAGAGAATCCTGAGAATAGAACAACGTTCCAGATGGCGATTCCGAACCCTTTTGCCATCTTCCCAGGAAGGTAGGGGGACTACAACAAAATAAGCTCTTGTGATTGGAGTTGGTTCTGTTGTATTGATCTACACATTTCCTCCGAGTTAACATACTAAACAGGTGGTACATTCTGCTAATCTTATATTAAAACAAACTACAGTACCCTCCTTACAACTGAACCAAGCCATGCTCAATCCAATATCAAGGCACAAGCTCGCTATTCTTTCTTCAAATTCTTCTACATCCATTCCCCAGATTATCCTTCTAGAATATTTCGCAACAGTCGATCGCTGTGATTAGGGGCCTCGTCAAGCACTCCAGTTCTCGCGAGCAAATTATCAGCTCAAGCTCAAGATCAGGCTGAAAGAGAGGTCCAGAAACTTATAATATTTGACCTTTCGTTTAACTAGAAGGTTTTCCGAAGGGAGCTTATTGTAGGAGACCTGAACTCAAGTTTGAGTCAGATTGAGGGCTCTTACTCAATGCTCCATAATCTATCAACCCATCTCATTGAGTCCAGCTTAGCTTGTCGCTAATGTTTGTGTTTCACGTTAATCGAGGACTCCTGATGACTTCAAAAAATGGATACTGAAAAGAAATCGACTGCTTTCACAGGCTATTTTGCAGGATTCTTGACAAACATGGTTCGACGTCAACGACCCCTTGTATTGCATTTTCTTGAGCCAGTAAACATGATACTAAGACATAGCATTTCCTGTTCTTGTCTCCCACTCTGATTCCCAACCTCGCTAGATGAAAGTAACTTGTGATGGTTCATGTAGTCTCGTCTCGTTTTACTAACTCGGTCAAGCCAACTAAAAAAGCTAAGTAATATCAGACTTCTCCACATGAATAAAGTGCAAATTGTTGGTAAATTGCTCGGAAGAGGCCACCGCTATGTAGTCCGAAATCATGATCGCCAGAGTAAGATGAGAAGAGAGAATAAGGAAGTAGGGTTAAGTGCACACTCTTCTACGGTAGTCATAGAGCGGATTTTCTATAGGCTTCACAGCGAACAGGCTGTGGATGGCTAGAATAATGCGCTTGGTGAAGAGATCGAAGAGCTTCGTCTGAAAGACCGTTGGCGGGCTACCGTTCATCTGGGACCCTTCGATAAAAACATTGCGACTCTTGAGAGCGCTCAAAAATTCCCAAAATAACGCCATTACGTCTTCGAAACAGCCTCCAGATCTGTCTATTATATTACTCGAAATTACGAGTCTTTTCGAACCTCCTGCTTCTTCTTCGCCAATTCCCACACCTACGAGGACTCTCCATTCCTAGCGGCACCAAAGAGAAGAAAATCAACGAAAAGGATCTCAGCATAGAAGATAAGTGGAATATAATGGCCGTAGTTGACCATACCACTCTTAACCGAACTTAAGGAGGATGCTAGGGTGGGCGTGTAGAGTACGCAACAGTGGCAGCTAGAGTAAAGTAGAGGCTTCTACTCGGTAAATCTTGCAAGTCCTTCCTCTTATACGCACCATACGTAGAACATTACGATAAGCGAGGGACCCGTAGAAAGCTGTTCTCTGAGTGGCCTAACAAGCAGTTTCAGTACTCCACTCACCTACCCCAGCATCCTTTTCAAGTTCGATTTACTACGGTATTTAGCGGCAAATGATCCTGAAATAAAATTCACCTTTATCCATCCAACTCCTAGATTCGTGAATACCAGAACGCCGCGGACTACTTATCCATCAAAGAAAAATGACTACATTTGATGGGCTTTCATATCACTAATGCCAATACCTTAGTATCGGGTTAGATCATTATTCAGTTTGGCATGAATTACTCACCGAAAATCCTAATCAGTTCGTAAATAGATACTTCGCCACGCTCCCCCTTTAGAGAAACGGTAAACTCGCGTTATAATCTACATATAAACTAGCTACAGTATATACGAGCACTAGCGAGTTGAGTAGAGATGGACTTCCTACCATAGTAAGGCTTCGTCTCCGGTTCCAACTAATCTCCTCCTTCCTATCCCTTTATCAAAAACAAAAAAAGAATCTCTCCGAAGCATAACAAACAAATCTGATGAACAGTTTTCTAGACAGACTACCTACCCTACCTCCGTAATGTTGAAAAAGTGTATCCGTATCAGTAACTAGAAGGCGACTGAGGCGATTTCTCGCCAGGCATATCCTAAATATTGATCGAACTTCCCACATCACCCCCTTCCAAAACCAAAAAAAAAATCATCCTTACCCCCAAAAATTATAATTAGGTAAATGTGCGAGGTATTGAACCACACCCGATTTGAACGGATAACCTTCCGCTCTGGAGGCGGACGCGCTGCCGTTGCGCCAGCAGTCCCTTTCCGTGATACTCTACGAGTGGAGTGTCATGATTGGATAATAAACAGAGTCTTATTAGCATTTATGATTGTGGATGTAAGGGGTGGGGATTGGGCTTGGTTCGGCTGGAATGTAGTGGAGATCCGGGATGGGTGGGATTGTAGGGATTGGATAGGATTGGATAGGATGGATGGATGTGGTTGTGGGAGGAAGATGGGGTGGGATAAATGTGATTGGTCGAGGGAAAAGGTCTGCTGGGAACTAACGGGTTTCTTTCCGGCGTTGCCGGGTGTGGGGAAGCGTAACGTGATCGGATCGTGATGTTGTTATATAAAGAACTTTATAGCAGAAGAGAACTCTCAAACTTTCTCCTGAACTCGGAAAACCCATCTTCTCGCTTGATCTCTAAATCCCCCGCCATCAAATCTTTCTCTGATATATCAGAAAAGAAAAGGGATAGAGGAGCCGCGAGGGAAAAAACGGGAAAAGACCTCAAGCATTTCATACAGAAGGTAATACTACGTCCCAGCCAGATCTCGGCTCGATGAAGATCAATACTATAAATATATAATCTCGAAAAGATTCAAGTCCGGATTGTCGATTAAATCAGGTAAATAATATATATATACCAATAAAAACCCAGGAGAAGAATATTGAACTCTCTTTTCGAGAAGTCTGAGGATTTGGCTCAAAGGGGGAATTCATTCGCTTGCTTGCTTGCATCTCATTCATCCATCCATCCCGTCCCAGTCCATCCATTCATTCATTCATCCCACCAACCATTCATTTCATCCCCACCCTATCGAGAAAGAAAGAAATGAAAAGGGAAAAAAAATCTAGACTACTACACCAACTACTAATCCACACTACGCAGTCAATAATAAATGATCTTCTGATCACTTCGTTCGAGTCCACCCTTACAGAACCCAACGAACATTTTCCTCCACCATCTCATCACCTGCCTGCCTCATGCTTTTCGTATGCACCCAACTCACGTCCTCGATATATCCTCCACCTTTGCTCGAGAAAATAGCAAAAAAACAAGTGACCAAGCAGCGAAATATCAACAACCTAAAAAAGGAATTTCCGAAAAAACAACACAAGGCACAGAAGAGAGAAAACTTGGTCAAGTGCCCCCTTTCGGCTTCGGAGAGGATCACCCAACATGAGAAAAGAAAGGATTAACGCCAAATCCATGCACACAACGCACGCTTGGGCAACCAAGAGATATAATGAACCCCGCTCCGAATGTGTTTGTTGTTTTGTGATTTTTGCTTTTCTTTATTTCATTCTTCTATGCCTCATGTCGCGCCATTGACTACGACCCCTGGAACATTAGCTGCCAACGCGGCTTGTTGAGCAGCTAATACATCGGCCTGTTGAACCACGCCTTGAACGATTTGCTGTTCTTCGGCGCTAAGGTTGCCTGTCAGGGAGGTATATAATTGAGGCTGTTCTGCTTGGAGTTCTAATAAAATTAGTTATATTCACTAAGGGTATATGAGAACTTACTCATGAGAGCTGCTCTGAAAAGCCCATATGGTTCTATCTTATCCAGTGGGGTTTCAAGAAGGCTTTCTTCACCAAGTTCCTCATCGGAATCTGGGTCATCAAGATTCTGGAATTTTTGTGCCTAAGAAATCCATGTCAGTGCAACGTTTCCCAAATGGGTTTGATATTTCGCACCTCCTCGTTCAAGAATTCAAGATAGGCTGTGCTTTCATCCTTGGCGTCTTCTGATTCCTCATTCCCCTCATCCTCATTCCATGCATTGTCGTCGCCGGCCCACAACTCCTCCTCGTCATCATCGTATGCTGATCCATCAACCGGATAATCATCCTTGAGAATCTCATCACGTTTCTTCTGGGCGGCCGGAAGAGTTTGAAACAATCGAACAAGCCCTTGTAATAATCGTGGCCATCCGGTTTGTACGCTAACTGGAACCTGGTCGGCGTTAAGGGTGAGGAGAGCAACAATTGCAGAAATGGAGAGCTTTTTGTCGTGAACTCTGGTGAAACTGTCAATGCTTGAAAACCACAGGCTGAAAAACTTGTTGGTCCATTGGTTCGCCTCGAGAACTTGAAGAGCGAGTACCTGTTGCTTGTTAATGAAATGCCGTTACAAATTCGAAGTTTCCCATACCGGATTGTAGTAAATGGCATTGATGACCATTTCCATAAGATGGATTCTGTAGGACTTGACTTTAGTCTCGGTGTTGGTAAGTGTGCGCATTGCCATCCCAATCTAGCAATTATCAGTAACTTCATAATAAAAACGCAAAATTAAATCTTACGAATTGTACGACGTATTTATCAGCGTCACCTCTAAGGCTCAACATGATACCTTCGGCCAATTTGCAAGCACAAATGCGGTCAACTCCTCCCACCTTCGGGTCCGCGAACATGTCATGGACCATGCTGAACATGGCGTCGAGGTAGGCTGGAGTTTCGGCAAGATGTGCGCGACCATATTGAACAAAGTTGTCGAGTGCGGGAAGCATGTCCTCGAGGTAGAGTTCTGCGCCTGCCTTGAACGTAGCGTGAATGAGCTCAAAAGCTTGCCACATGGTTCCAGAAATGGACTTGGCAGCAAAAGTACAGCTATCAATGATCTCGAAAACCTCGTTGTACAAATCTAATGTTGTTAGCAAACAATTTAAAACTTGCAGTTTACTCTCATACCATATAACTTGTTCTCAAGAGTAATACTGATAACTGGCATCAAAATGGACTCCATGTGCAAAAGGACGTCAGGGGTGCTCTCCAAGGTCAGGATAAGAGTGCCAATTGTCTGAAGTACACCAAGAGCCGTAATACTCTTGTCGTCGAGGTAGTCGCCATAGCTCTCTTCGTCATCTCGCTTCTCGTTCTTCTCCAATAGTTCTCTAACAATTCGGAGGTATGTGTCGCGCAGCTGTTCGCTCAATGCAACTGCAAATGGAGTAAGCTCGGCAGCAAAAACCTCAACGAAATCTTCCATGACATTTGATAGAGCATCCACATCAACCTCATTAGCAAGTTTCAAAAGTTGTTGCATGATTTGAGGAATTTGTGATTGCATGCTGGTACGGATGATGTCGTGTCTGATCAAAGGTTGAAGTGCAAGAGCGGCCTCGACCCGAACTGGGAGCTCTGCGTCGGCCATACAGTCCAGAATATTTCGGTAAATGACTAAAAGGTTGTTTGGGTCCTTGAAATCCAATTGCTCGAACTTCTCCACGGTATCACAAGCTCGGGCTCGCAAGAATCCTTGGGGACTGCTGAAATCTGGGAAGACATATCTGACGAGGAAGTATTCAACTTGCTCCGCAATTGGCGACTTCTTTCCAAGAATCACACTCGATAATGTACCAATCATTCTCAAAGCACCCTCCTTCGCAACATGGTTCTTCTTGCTATCTTCAGCGGCTTCGTATTCATTGACAATAGTGTTAACGAAAGCCAAAATAGTGAACGTGTTCTTTCTTCGGACTTTGGTGAGGGTAACCAAGAAATTCGTCGCAGCAACATCAGGAGCTGAGACTTCCTCGTAGTAATTCAGTTTGTGGTGAAGGTACTCCTCCGGGTCGGTATCGAACTTTTCGACGTCGTCAGGCGAAAGACACATAACGGGAAAGAGGAAATGCGTAACGAGGGTATCAAGGTGTGGTTTTAGATGATTCCACATCTCTTTAGGCCGCACACACTCGTCGAGGAAAACGAGAGTATATGAAAGACATGGTCTGCTAAGCCAGGTTGTCTTAGCCACCCATCCTTCAATTTGTTGGAGGTAGCCCTTCAGAATCTCAGGTGCGAATTGAGCGATGAAAGTTTTTGCGAATTCGGTATAATCCTCCCCATTTCCTTTCTGTAGTGATGACGGGTTTCCATAACTACTCTGGTTAGCACGAGAGAAACGATACTCATCAACCCAACGTACCGAACAAAAAGCCTATTAAGGTTGAAGTAAGCCCACTTCTTGGACTTCCACCAGTGGTTGGCCTCACGTTCTACGAAATCGTCTGGTAGAGCTGAGGCTGGTACTGCCTTTGCGACCGTCTGAAGAAACAGAGTACACCAGCCAATTACCACAGGCTGATCTCTCAAGGAAAGAGCCAATTCAAACTAAAACTGTCAGCACTTGGATAGACTCGCCAACCTTGTCAGACTCACAAATGTTGCATGCTTGTACGCCTTCAACACAATATGCAGCATTTCCCCTGCCTCCTCACTTGTCTCGTTCACCAAGCCTTGCCCAATGGCCAGAAGTCTTGGGAAGGTTGCGTCCACAATCTTATCAAAATCGGCTCGGGTCTCCCCTGATTTGAATCTGAAGACTCGGCAGAGCGCGAGCAGGCACTGGAGACCGGCAAAAATCGAGGCCGCATCGTTCGTGTTGAGGAGTTGGAGAGTGATGTCGATGAAGGCAGGCCATCTCTCGGGGAAATCGTAGTGGAGGATTTTCTGTAGGACTGGGACCAGTTGTTGTCGAACTTTGGGAGGGGATGCGGACAGGACAGGCAGCAGGCGGTCTCTAAAGCGAGCCTTCTCCTCCTCTGCTATAGGTTTATGCGATGGAAAGTCCTCGTTGGTTCCCCATCCTCTCGTGACACGGTTCTTGAGATAGACGGCAGCTATTGTGTGTGTTAGTCTTGGCGGAGGGGTGTGAAATTGTGCGGTGGGTATGCGTACTCGATTGCTGGACTGCGAGATCCGTCTCGCTCTGCAGAATATTCAGAAGCGCATCGGTGAACCCGGGATGGTCTTCGGCCTGCGATGGAGAGATCAGTAGAGGTCCTCGCTGGCAGTGACCGTGGCGGTTCTTCTTGGGAGACTCGGTGATTCGAGTGGGAGTGGGAGTGGGAGTGGGCTCATGGTGGAAACTGGGTGGCTTACCGTCTTCAACTCGAGTTCGGCGCGGCGTCGAACATCAGTGGTGGCATCGAGTGTCGCAACGATGCGTTCACGAAGCGCAGCACCATCCATTGCGACAAGATGATTGTGCCGATGTGGGCGGTCTGGTAGGGGAAGGTGGGCAGGAATGCGACCAGAGGGTGGTGGTTTTGCGGGTGAGGGTGCTGGTTGTTGTGATATTTGTGGATGATCTTTTCGCCTAGCGCCGTGCAGAAAAGGCTGTTGGCAGACACCGCCTGGGCTGCTGCTGCTGCTGCCACAACACTATGCCACAACACTACCAGTCCTCAAGTACTCCGTCGCTCACTCTCACTCTCACCCTCACCCTTACTTTTTGGTGCAACAACACATGCAGACCACACGTGAATGCGCTTACGATGGTACTCTAGAAGTCTGCAGAGTCGGCAGAGTCGCAGGAATAGTCTCAGTGCAGCATCTTGGATTCGGGCCACTGCAGCCGTGAGTTGAGATGCCGTTGTGGTGCTGACCGAGAATCAGGTACTGGTACTGATACTGCCACCGACTGGCAGCGGCCTAAGTTCAGGGGAGATGCATCTATTGTTGCCCTGCGCTGGCTTCTAAATTTACGACGCGGAAGGCAAGCAAACGCCCGTCTCTACACAAACAGTCTATCTGATGATAGTCTCGGAAAAATCTGTGGGCTTTGAATCTGTGGGCTTTGAATCTGTGGGCTTTGAATCTGTGGGCTTTGAATCTGTGGGCTTTGAATCTGTGGGCTTTGAATCTGTGGGCTTGGGGTGGGTGGGTGGAATCTCCCCACGCCGCAAGCAGTTGGGAGGGGTCGCTTGCAGCTTTTGATACCTCACACAAGAGAATGACGCTTTTGCAGCATTGGATAGCTGTTTCACCTATCATCTCATATCAAGCAAGAGGCAGTGGAACCTACAATGTTCTCACGAGATAACTCATATCACAACCCACCAACAACCCTCTCTCACCAAGGGCCTATCCAGTATTAAACAGGACGGACATACTGCAAAAAAAAAAAGGTGTCCATGTCGAAGCCCCGAGGACCGGTTCTGCAGCCAACCAGACCTCGACGCCATTCGGCATTTTGTGCGCTACAAAGTGCAAAGAACCCTGGAAGTGACCTGCTAAATACCCCTCCCACAGAAAAAAAAAAAAGAAAACAACAACCCCGCGATAGTCACGTGTGATAGGAAGAATGGATCCATCATCGGAAAACCCCCACTTGGTGACGATAGCAAAGCTTGAGCGCCATGATTTGCTGAAATTTCTGCACCATTCCTGCAGGTGGATCTGGAGAGTTCCGCGAGTCAAGGTTCAGCGAGGAAGGGGAATGGAAGAAGTGTATTTGTGCCCCAAAAGTCCGCTGAGAATTGACTTGCGCATAAGGAAAAGAAAAGATCTTGTGGATCCTTGCAAGTGCAGGATAGAATTAGGGTTCTTCATTAGCAGAATCTTCCAGCAAGCATTATTGTACGAACTGCACTTTCGTTATCCCCGACGAATCAACAAATATCTGGTTTAAACAAGACTCGTTACCTGGTAACCTTCTCTAGCCTCTCAAGATGCAGCACCACTTACAGGACCCTGCTGGTGCTGGATTAGATCTCGCTTTTGGCGCTAGCCTGTTTATGGGAGAAGTTTTTGAGACTTACGCTATTCAGCGACGTAGAAAGATATGTGTATTAATTAGATGTGATGTCAATTGGCAACCTTTGGTGTTCGTATTTCTTTACTAATAGAGAAGTTTCTTTGGCCTTGGTGCTTGGATACTAGAAGAATTTGTTCTACATGAGATTCTTGTTATCGTTATTACTCTTTTTGAAATTACACAAAAGTCTTAAAGGACGATTACTACTGTTGTTATTTGTTATTTGTTATTTGTCTATTTTATATATAATCTTAGCAAAATTGTAAATGAAGATCATTTTATTATTTACCACCTTTTTCTTTCATTAATGTTAACTTTCTTATACTTAGTTCCTATTAAGGGAGGATAGTTAAATAACTATCGATTTAAAATTGAAGCCTACTTTTACTAAAAGATTATAGAAGGCCGCCTTTCGGCAAGTAATTATATTCTTAGGACCTCTTTAGTCTTTGATATAGTACTCTAGGTAATCGTCTACTCCTTTTGATAGCAATCTCAAAATAACCCAAGTAGAATCCTACGCCCCTAAATACTGAAAGTTCTCACCCCCCACGAACCCTCCCAAAACAAAACAAATCCCCACCAACCTCACCACCAGCAAGTCACCAACCTCCCAACCCCCATGACATCCCTCTCTCTACCGATCCAGCATAAGACTGCCCCCAACCCCCTCAGTGCGTTTCAACCGGCGGCAGCGGACTAATCGGACAAGGAAGATAAAGTCCTATCGAGGAAGTCTTACACCCACTCCCACACGTCGTCTGACAGCTCGTCGTTCTAGCAATTCCCGGACAAGAACATGGAACTACAATTTCGCTAGTGACCGTACAGCTCGGAGGACTGACGCAAGAAAGTGTTGGACAAGAAGGGCCTTCTGTGAAGGTGAGTGTTGGACAGCTGCTCACGGAGGGGGTAATGGTAGGTCTCGCGACCGTAAAGGTTGTTGGCGTTGGAGGTGTGATGGGAGTTTTTCCTGGGATTGAGATGGTGGAGAGGGTCGTTGGTGTTAGAGTCTCTGTAGTAGTCGGTGTCTCGGATGTTTTTATGGTTGGACAAATCAGATTCGTTTGGTATGCTGTTGGACAGCCTCCAATACAGCCACAGGAAGACTGGAAGACGGTTGATTCACGGATTGTCGAGGGACAGTTGCAGGGGACGTCGATGGTGTTGAGGATTATACATTTCGGGGTTATGCAGCCCGGTGTGGGTTTGGGACAGCTTGGACTGGTTGTTGTGCGGGTGATCACTGGACATTGTTCGCCCCGTTGGATTTGAGCGAGGATGGTTGTTGAGAGGAGACTGTTGTTGGATGTTAGGAGTGAGAGGAGACACATGGGATGGATTGGGTATTTACCTTAGGAGAAGGAACTTTTGGAGAGCCATGATCGAAATATTTATTCTTCTTTCTCTAATGAAGTGCTGTAGTGGAGAGATGGGAAAATGATACTTGTATTCTAATTAAAATCTGGGCAAACCCATCATTAAATATCCAAGACACTCTACCAATCCTACATTCCAACTCCGCAGATCTCACGCGGGGTACCCCTAATCCTCGACATCATAGGTACGCCCCTAGAAATGGCTCACGAACGAAATGGAGTAAGTCTGACCAGAGGTTTGGGAATACGAGTGATGACCGTCCAATCGAATCATCCAATTCGGCATTTCAAGTATGACGAGAGACTATTTGATCTCGTGATTTGTCGCTTGGTGTTCCCTTGGGTCTAGGCAGCCGTTGAATGGTTCATTGAGGAGAGTATATAGCGAGATTTGGAGTTCATGCGTAGTATGGATGTCGTTGATGGAGGATTGTAATTGGAGGGATAAGTGTTGAGAGCGTGAGTTTTGTGGCTGCGGCGAGGATGGAGATGCTTGCGTGAGATGACGGTCGATTTAACAAATCCTGTATGTTCGCTTGTTACATGATGGTGATATTTTACGAGATGGTGATATTTTACGAAATGGCTGACTTCTTGCGTATGTCTCTCGCTGCTTACTTTTTCTTTTCAGGTGTAATTCTGATACCTAGGGCTTCTCTTTGGATTTATGATGTCGGTCTTTGAAGGACCACTAACCTTGTAGCTCACCGTGATAATTAAGAAGTTACAAGGTAATAGACAAAAGCCACCTGCTTAGAACTGAGTATGTCTCTTCCAAACGCCAAAGTTGTAAAAAAAGGAAAACGTGTAGTCAAGATAGGGTAAAGCCCAGTGGGAGCGGGAGTCTATAAGGTATAGACTCCCGGGAGTTAATCATGATTAACTTTTTTGTATGCGCTCGGTTATTAATTATAATTAATAATTGTTAATACCTTAAAGACACCCGGGTATATATAAATGGTTACTAAAATGTCCGCGGTTATTTATAAATTACTACTTCTTTTCTACGTAGTTTTATACTTATTTCTACACTTATTTCTACACTTTTACGGCTCGAATCACTTACTAAAATCACGTATATGCGGGGGGCAGAGAGAATAGAAGGGGCAGTTAGGAGAGGGGGGTAGGGGTAGACAAAGGGGGGGGGGGTCACATGTAGAGGGATAGTAGAAACGACGAAGTATACTCACAGGTAGGGACATGAGAAAACGACTAAGTATACTTATAGGTAGGGATAGAAGGGAGTACTATAATAGAAAAATTAACTAAGTATACTTATAGGTAGGGATAGTAAGAGTAAAGAGAGGGTGGGGGGAGGGTAGTAATATAGATAGTATTTAGAAGTACGTATATAGTAGGATCTATATACTTTAAACTATAATAAAAGTCTATTCCTATCTACTAGACTAGTAAAAGTGCTTAGTAAAATCGAGAAACCTCGTCTTATACCTAATAATAAAAAGCCTTATAGAGAACGCTATAGGGATAAATAGACAACTATTAGAAACTAATAGAACCTTTTATAAAAATGCTTTTTTTTTATTACAAAAAGACTTCTCCCTAAATAATCGGTTATTAAGGATTATTAACCGGTTATCTATAAGGTATAGACCGGGAGTCTATACCTTATCGACTTTTCTACTCCTACTAGGAAGGTATCTACTGTTATAATATCTTTCCCGTGAAACAAAGTCATTTGGCTAACCAGGCAATGTTCTAAGTATTTTATCCTTAAATTAAGCTAGTTATAATATCTATTTGTATCTAATTTATTTGTGAGACGTTTTTATTTTACAACTCTGGCGTCTAGATGAAATAATATTAGTTTCGATAAGGCGAACTACTAACTTACACTTATTGGTTTTAATAGATACTTAGATATAAAACCTGGAACTTCTAGAAAGGTTTGATAGAGTAAAAGTATTATCCTAACCTTGATCTGATGTTTAGTTTAATAATAGAATTGATCTACAAGCATGCCCATTTCTTCTCACCTATGATAGTTGCCACGTTTCAAGGGTTCTTATATACTATATAAAAGCGAGTCCGCTCTGTATTTCTTAGTAAAGACAGCTGTTCTACAGTAACAGTTCTCTCTTCTATAAATGTATAATTTGTTGCATTCATTGATTACAAAGAAAACACCTAGTTATCTATCATTCTTACATGGAGCGACGCTTTATAACCTGGAAACGGAACTTATATTTGGTTTGAATGTGCATTCAAGTAACATGATAACCTAGTCGAAGTTTGAAAAACGTGTTCTTTGATAGCGGATTCTCAATGAGAAATCATCTTCAAAACTAGACGAGATCGTTGAAAGCAAAGTGGCCATTACAATGTGGCGACCGAAGGCCGTTAGTATTCGGCTACACCTGTGCAACTACGCTAGAGCTGATACTGAAGTTGTGAGGAGGTATGAGTGTAAGCGAGCACGCTTTACATTCTTATCCTTCTCTAGACAGGTTAGTGGAAGAAAGACAATAAATTAGATCGATAAAATGTGATAGTCAAAGCAGGTAAATTACTAAATCGCGGTCTATCCTAGTAATTCAATTTTGCAACTCGATATTAATTCAAACATTATCTTCGCCAGTATAAGATACGACTACACTAGTTTTGGTCTACCCATGCGCACACATAGAAACATCTTATTTCTGTCTATTCTATGAGTACCCTTCTTCCCAACTCCGTACTTCTTTACGCTCTCAACATTCACAGATTGATCATCCACACTAGAAAAGGTTACCCTCACTCCAACCCACTTGTCAATAAAACAGCACACTTACAATTCAGAAAGGAAGCTTATTAGTAAACTCATAAGTAGCACATGCTTTACCACCGGGCACTTGAATCGCACACTAATACACCTTATTAGTCCCAGATCACTGATGAAAATTCGGAAAGCAACCACTCGAGGAAAAGATGTAGATAGGGGGAAATCTTACACTCCATCCCGCAATGTTAGTATACTGCCCTTCATTGTACACCAGATTGGCAGGATCCCAATCCGGATACCCAGTCCGATATCCAATTGGGTGAGATAAAGTAGATATCCCTACTGATATCAAGGTAGCGAATATTGATATTGTGTAGAGAAACTGCATTTTGTTATATTTATTTTTTATTTATTTATTTATTTCTATTTAACGTCCGGCGGATACTAACACCTAAAGGCTAGCTCCTAGGTAATTCCTAGACAGGACAAAGGACGCTAGGGGGGAAAATCCCCCCTAGGCTACAGGGGTCGCAAATAGGAAAGCCTATCTACTAGTGACAGTTTAAAGAGAGACCCCACTTCCGGGAAAACTCCTATATATAGTTACAAGAGAGAGCAGTAATAGACAAAGGAAATGAAGATATAGAAAAGAAAATAAGGCTACAGAAGGGTGCTTATAGGGAAGACTAAGTGGTGACTACGTCTGTCCGAAGAGGGCAGATCTTATTAAAGAAGTTGGTCTTTAAGAGGAGCTCACGAAAGAGGGTCTCTGATCGAGGGCCAAAGAGGATTCTAGGGTCTCGCTTAGCTCTTGCTACTAGCGTCGGTGCTATTTGTTTAACCCGACGGCAGTA
>UNPT01000106.1:0-137785 GCA_900536445.1 Hymenoscyphus occultus | reverse complement strand
TTTATTCTACACTACCTTGACCTCTAGGGCACCCCCCTAGCGTCCTTTGCCCTACTTAGGGATGTTTTAGAACGTAGCTTCATAGGGGCTAGTTGCATTCGCCGGACGTTAAATAAATTTAAATTAAATTGAATTAAACAGCGTTATTATATCATTCCTATTCTATGTATTGTGACGGATAGTTACGTAGCTGAGGGTTACGGGGTAGTGCCAGGTACATTCCTAATGTGGTAGAATAGCGAATTAATCGACGACTAGTTCTTGTGCCTTTTTGGCCCGCTAGCGAAGTTGCTTAAAGCTATTATATCCATGCTCGTCATATATTCCCGCCGCTACCTTTACCACCTCTTCTATGATCACCACGTCTACCCTCGCTTCTGTGAGGGCGTGAATGTGGCTCGGTATAGTGTTTTGGTGCTTCGCTTAGTGAATGCAATAGTAGGTTGGAGTTGCCTAATCGGAGATAGTATGGAGCTGACTAATGGGGAATAGCGTGGCCTCTTGTTGTGTATAAGTAATAGCTAGCTCTAGGACTTCTTAGCTAACTCGCAATCAATCTCAACCTTATTCTGGAACAGTCTTTTGTACGCTCCTAGTGATACCCTGACAGCTTCTTAAGCAACAGCGTCATCACCTCTTCCCTATTGTATATATTCCCCGCCGCTGCCTTCACTACCTCTTCTGTGATCACTACATCCGCCCCTCGCTTCTCAAGCAGTAGCGTTATCACCTCTTTCCTATTGTATTTATTCCCCGCCGCTGCCTTCACTACGTCTTCTGTGATCACTACATCCGCCCCTCGCTTCTTAAGCAACAGCGTTATTACCTCTTCCCCATTGTATTCATTCCCTGCCGCTGCCTTCACCACGTCTTCTGTGATCACTACATCCGCCCCTCGCTTCTCAAGCAACAGCGTCATCACCTCTTTCCTATTGTTGTGATTCCCTGCCGCTGCCTTCACCACGTCTTCTGTGATCACTACATCCGCCCCTCGCTTCTTAAGCAACAGCGTCATCACCTCTTCCCCATTGTATTCATTCCCCGCCGTTGCCTTCACCACGTCTTCTGTGATCACTATATCCGCCCCTCGCTTCTCAAGCAACAGCGTCATTACCTCTTCCCCTTTGTATTCATTCCCCGCCGCTGCCTTCACCACGTCTTCTGTGATCACTACATCCGCCCCTCGCTTCTTAAGCAACAGCGTCATCACCTCTGTCCCATTGTATTTATTCCCCGCCACTGCCTTCACCACCTCTTCTGTGATCACTACATCCGCCCCTCGCTTCTCAAGCAACAGCGTCATCACCTCTTCCCCATTGTATTCATTCCCCGCCGCTGCCTTCACCACGTCTTCTGTGATCACTACATCCGCCCCTCGCTTCTCAAGCAACAGCGTTATCACCTCTTTCCCTTTCCAATGGTTCCCCGCCGCTGCCTTCACCACGTCTTCTGTGATCACTACATCCGCCCCTCGCTTCTCAAGCAACAGCGTCATCACCTCTTTCCCATTGTTGTGATTCCCTGCCGCTGCCTTCACCACGTCTTCTGTGATCACTACATCCGCCCCTCGCTTCTCAAGCAACAGCGTCATCACCTCTTCCCCATTGTATTCATTCCCCGCCGTTGCCTTCACCACGTCTTCTGTGATCACTACATCCGCCCCTCGCTTCTCAAGCATTAGCGTCATCACCTCTTTCCCATTGTTGTAATTCCCCGCCGCTGCCTTCACCACGTCTTCTGTGATCACTACATCCGCCCCTCGCTTCTCAAGCAACAGCGTCATCACCTCTTTCCCATGGTAATTATTCCTCACCGCTGCTATTATCATTTCTTCAGTGACTTCCACCTCCCGTTCAACTTCATCTGTCAGTAAAAGAGTGAGTGTCTCTTTCACATTCCTGCAGATAGTTCCTCCAATTCTAGTCAGGTCTGCAATGCGAGCAATCTTTTGGTTATATTTCAATAAAGTTTCAACAGACTTGAAATTCCCATTAACAGCTGCTGCATTTAATGCATTTCCTTCATTTCCTTCTCGTATTTCAATTTGACAACCTTCCTCCAGTAGCCTTTTTACTGTTAAGTGTAGTCCGAGTAGTGAAGCATAATATATTGGCTCCGGATATTGGCGTCTTGTCTCATAAGAATAGCTCCTATGATCATGGTTATACGTCCCAAGCCAAGTGACATACCCATAATAATAATTCGGGGTGAACAATGAGTTAATCTTTCCCTGTAGTTCCTCTTTATCATCGCTACCAGACTCAAGAACCGGGATAGCGTGCTGTGGCCAGAACCTCGCGTAATAATTCAGCAAAGATTTTGGGATTCTATTTTCCTCCTGCCTTTTCAAGATGTCAAGCTCCAGAAAGTATGTGACTGCCGTTTGCGAAATGAGAGCCTGCGCTTGTTCATATCTGAATCTACACATTGATAAGGATGTGAATTCTTGTTCTTTAAGAATGAGGTATTCCTTAACGGAAAAATGAGCGAGCTTAATGGTCTGGTCGGCTTCTTCATCAATCAACGTTACTAGCAGACTAGTACAAATTACTATAACGTCTTTAGGAAAGTTGATAGAAGCGATCGCAGCAATTTCTTCTATTCTCATTGGGCGAAGTGAACAAGTGAGCCACATGAGGATTTTCCGTACGCGTTGCTGTTGCTTAGGGGGAATTTGTTCAAGTGCTTCCTGGTAGGTCTTCTCAAGACTCTCAGGAATCGTATTCAATGCATCAAGAAGCTCTGGCTTATCCAGACACGATTGTAACCTCTTTATCTGTAGATCTGCCCAGCGGAATCGCCTATTCATTTAGTTAGCTTGAAAGTCGTTAGTCAAATTGTATATACAGATTTCTAACTTACGTCTCGTCAAATGCAGTGAGTCTTTCCGCGATTTGAGCTTTCAAATCAGCATCCCATCGTTTCAACTTATCATTCTGTAGCAGCTCAGTCTGAACAAATAACACAATATCGTTCTTGACGAGACACTCTATATCAATTGCAGTAGATAGTCCTTTCAGTTTAGCATTGATGTCAGGTTCAGGTCTACTTGTTGCGAGTAAATGAATCTTCCTAGTATCTCCATCTACAAGCTCCTTAATCAATTTAAGTAGTTCGCGTCGCTCTGGGAGTGGGCACTCATCTAGAGCGTCAATGACAATGAAAACTTCTTGGTCCTGGCTATTTATAAGCTTCCGCATAGTATCCATGAGCTCTTTCCTGCTTGGTTCACTTCCGTGATGGTGGTGCTGTTCCCATAGACTGCGGATTGACGGGTCCAGGGGTGATGAGCTCAACTGCCGGAGGAGTGATCGGAGCATATTACAAACGCTTTGCGTTATAGTATCGCTGAATTGAAAGTACCAGTACCCAATTCTTTTTCGTAGATCGAGTTTACACAATCGTTTAAGATCATCAATAGCTGTAGAGCTTGTAGAATATTAGCTTGTTTACAAAGAGTGTGGTACAAAGGGGAATTTACCACAAAATTGACTTCCCACAACCGGCTAAATATCATCAGTTAAGCTAGGGCAAAGTTTTCATTCTTGACGAAGACTTACAAACTCCATAAAGCCATATCAAGCCTGCTGATTTGTCTCGCCAGTTACTATACTTTTCATTTTTAAGCAACCATTCACCTGTCCCTGGTGTTCGAGAATTTTGGGCATTGTTTTGAAGATGGGAGAAGTTAAAGGAAGAGAGCCATTGGATAACTTTCGTCTCTTCGGCAGCTATGTAACGGTTATTTTGATGTATTAGGAGGCTATATAGTATTACATACTTGAGACATGTTCTTCTACTCTCTGGGTGGTCGCAGTATTCGCTGCAAGCCCGGCTGACAATTTTTCTATCTCCTCGTTAATAGTACACATGCTCTCCACGCTAGTAGCTGGAATCACATTCAGCAGCTCCTTTGTATATGCCGCTGCTGTTGCTGCTGCATATGACTGCCATTTCTTGTTCTTGTGTGAATCAGCGTAGTCGCAGATGCCCCGAATTACTAGACAGGGGAACGAGTCCATCAAACCTAGGCGACATTAGATTAGACTTCTAAGCTTCAAGAGAACAATCTCAAAATTACCGGCTGCTTCCATTTCAAAGCATAGAATATGCTCCTTCCTTGCCCACTCATCCCTTAAGGCAGAGTCTTTCATTACTTGATCTCCTGATCCAATGGTTCCATAGTGGAGTACAGGAGATGTATCAGTTCGTTCCTTACGTTTTACAAGATTGGAAAGAACACCACAGCAATCTTTGCATGTGCTTTTACCCTCTCGGTGTATGATATCCGTTTTGAAAAGTCGATCCTTACTTGCACCCTGGTACTGGTATTTTTTGGCTAAACGTGGATTGGCGAAGATCTTGGATAGGTGGTGTGCAAGTCCATGACCATCCGATGCGTGACGGGCTTTAAGGGTGCCAACTGCAGAACGCAAAATAGCCGGTGGTTTATCAAGGGATCCTGTGCGAAGGAACTTCCCTCCTTGAACCAATTTCCCAAAATCATACTGTACAACAGCTTCAGAAGACTTGGAATGCAGGCTTATTACAACGTCACCGAGTCTTATATCCTTAATATCCTCAGATTCGTCATCTTCTTCCTCCGAGTCTTCCATAACTGCCTTTCTGCCGTCTGAAGTTCCCAAATATGGTGCTCCCCCACCAACACCAACCAACACACCAAACCTGATCTTCAGGAAGCTGCGCAACATATCTTTCGCCACGGTTGCCCCGGACGACTTGCCAGTACTCTCATCAGGCAGGCAAGCAATTACAACGTTGTGTGACCCAATTCTGCCAAGAGAATAGACATTTGAGTCTCCATCTGCCGCAGGCAATGGTGGGTCCTCTTCGTCCAGCATTGCCCGTGCAGCTACCAATTCGGGGTCTGGTAGAGCACATATCCATCCAACAGTATAGTCGCCATAGGTGAGGCCTTGTCGAGCACGAGGGGTTTGTTGCGTCGTCTTCTCTGTAGCCTTGTTGTTTTGTGGACTCCGTTCATGATCCAGGGAATTTGAGGATGGATTAGACTCGACTCCTTGCATCCAGCTACTCTGTGGATCCCTAGGAGGCGTCTAGTTGAAATTGAGAGTCAGAGTCGGACTTAGCAAATATGAGATGCAAACACTCACGATATGCGCTGGCATCTTGGCCGCACGGTTTGATATCTCTTTAGTTCCCTTCCGTTTCGATGCTATTTTCTCGAAAAAAGCGCGTAGAAACAAGAATTTTATAGGTAGTAAGTAATATGCAAGGTTGAAGATAGGTGGTTCTATCTGTATTCACTAACTGAGGTATGAAGAGATGGATTCATGTAATTATACTATGGCTCTGCAGGCGGCCAGAGAAGCACTTTGGGGCGAGTACGTTGAATCAATTACTGTAGATGAATACCACACACAGCCCTCCGAGGCGTTTTTCGGCCAACCAACAAAAGTGACACTTATGGTGCGATGCAGCCTATCGAGTTTCACTGATGGCAGGCACAAATTGATGCAGGTGCTCTAAGAGCGCCAAACTGCCCTTGATTAGGGGTGAGGCCGAGGCTAACCCCGGTAAGCTCCAGGGCTGAGGTTAAGTGGGTAGCCAGTAGAGGCTAGACCAGTGCGCAGCTGGAGCAGATGGAATAACCGTAGACTGGCTGAGATGAATTGGTGGTGGCTTGGCATACCCTGTCAAAAATCAATTAATTGGTATGTAGACTTTGTATGGGTATGGTGGAGTGCCTTACCAAACCGTCCGCCTGGGGTGGGTTGGCACTACCTCCAATCAGAGGCAGGTTTGGCACATTCTTTAGGGAAGAATGCACATCCCGCCAGACCGGATATGTAGTAGAATTCGGTGAGCCATTTGGGAATGCGCGTACCACGAAATAAATAAGGCAGGATTATTATTACTGAAAAAGCTGGCCTCGTATTGATGAAGAAACTCATACTGTACCCACTTTCATACTCACAACAGTATACACGTGCAGATGGGGATACGCCGTTTCTTCAACTTTTTCTCGCCAGACTACAACAACATCCAGAAACACTTGCAAGTTCAAACCACCCACCCTTTCGCACCCAACCAAGTGTCGCTCCGCCGGGCATACTATCCTGGGTATCAACGAGTTGGAACTCTACAGGATAATGATTCAACGAAATCTTTTTGACGTACTCGAGTACCGTTCAACGAAAACTCCTCCGCTTCTGGTTCCCGCTGTGAAGGTTGCACCCTTGAAAACACGTGTAGATCGTATTACTAAGGGGGCTCATGAAGACCCTACGGCAGCGGTTAAGTCCAGTCACTCCCCGATGTAATATCCTATGCTGATCTGCCATAGGTGCGAAAAGAACAGCGGTTGTCCCGTAGCAGTGAGGAAGATCCTACCGTTCGATAGGGAGAAAATATTTGACGCAGTGTTCGTGTTATGTGACCAATGTGCGAAGAGAGGACATGCCCCCAGGTTACCGAATTAGATGCGCGAAATCAAGAGGATATTATTGATGCTGTAGCTCGAGATTATTCATCTCTGCGATAACAGACTCTAAGAATCACTCAAGACGATCTCAAAGTCGGGGGGATTCAAGCATCAATAGAACCATTTCTAGAAAAGGCGAATGACGGATCCTTGCTTTGAATGGGATCCTATTCGCAGATGTCGAAAGATGCTAGTTTTTCTTTTTAGCATCGGCAGTTTATATATCCATCACGTCAAACAATTTTGAGTGTTATTTCCCACTCTTAATCCCTAGTTTAGATGTTAGAAGTGGGAAACACCGCAAATGATAATAGAAATTGTTTCCCTAAGAGTAATTACAGTTTTACCATGAAAAGCAGCATTCAAGTTAGCTATTAGTGAAGTCTCTCCGGCAAGAGGCATGATCTCGCCATCGAGTAGCCAAAGTTGTGTTTGTTGAAGCAGGAGTCTTGCGACGCCTCGCCGCCTCAACTCTTCCTTCGTGAGCTATAACAATTGTCATCGGCAGTTTCTGAAAATTTATCGGAAAGGATTTCAATCACATCTCGAAGGGCTAGTGATAAATAGGTTCTAAGGTTTAAGAGTCTAAACGAACCATACCCCGTTTTGGGCCAGGCTGTTTGTGGAGTTTTTTCCCGAAGCTTATATACAGGATGGTAGCACCATGCACGTCCCGTGCTACACGTGATCTGCCCCCAGCTCCTCATACCCGTCATCTTGGCATGGTAAATTCAGATAATGCTTACCGCCTATCGTAAATAGGGGTTGATGAACCTAGAAAAGGCTATCCTGTTAATTCGTCCCGGACAAACCCTCGTTTATAAGGCTACTCCTGATCCTAGGATGACCTGCTAGTTGGGAGTGCTCTCCTAAGGCAGAACTTACTCTGGGACAATCTTCCTGCGACTCTAGGAATCCTATAGTTCCAGGAGTGTTAGATAACCTGTCCTAGATTTGAATTGGTCCTGACTAAGAGATCCTAGCTCGATCTATTATCTGGGACTTTCGTCCTAGCCTCTAGACAATCTTAGGATGCCATCAGTCATAGGAAGAAATCAGTTGTGGGACATACATTCTAGGACAATGCATGTAGGACAAGTCTCCTCTGACAGAGGCCGTCCTAAGCAGTTGCTTGTCCTAGATAGTCTGTCCCAGATACCTATTTGTCCTAGGACAAATGTGCTAGGACAGATTCAGGTCTGGGATCGTTTACCTAGCACACCGACCACCCTAGGACTTGTCTGAACAAAGGAAAGGTGTCCTGTCTGATCTTTTGTTATAGGACAATTGTTTTAGAACAGGAAGGCGGGTCTTGGCTTTCGGATATTAGGCATCGCTTAGGTCTTATATTGATTTCACTCCGTCTAACTTATGTCTACCAACTACCTCATACTTAAAACACTGTCGCCACCTCTTAGCTATTTCGTAATAAATATCTTAAACATATACAACTATACTATACACAAGTATAATATGCACAACTAGAATATGTTTAACTAGAATATGCACAATTGGAATATGCACAATTGTTTTGGACGGTGAAGTCGACAAGGCACTGCGGTAGTAACAATGTCGTCAACATAGACTAATAACCTTGTTGTGTTAATTCGATATATAAATAGGTATAGATTAGCGAGACTCTATTTAAACCCCTACTTTAAAAGTTCTCCTCGTATAAGACAGTTCTAATCTCGCGTAGCCTGTTTAAGTCTATATAAGCTTCTAAGAGCTTGCCAGACTTTCCCTTTTAGTAATTAAACACCCTCTAGTGGTTTAAGGTAGATGCTTTCCTTTAGATATAACTCCGTAAAAGCATTCTTGATGTCGAACTAATAGCACTCTAAGTCTTATTGTATAACAGTAGCGAGAAATAAGCGTAGCGTGTCTATTCGTACCGTTGTGTAACGGATACTCAAACTGGCTAACTAAACTTGGCTGGGTGTTCGCTGGTTGGTATGCTAGGATAAGAAGAAGACTATCGGGTTGTTCACTTAGAAGTGAACTCGTTACTTGTATCAAAGATATCAAACAATATAATAAGATTAATAACTAAGTTGAGCACGAAGCTCCTATCTAATGGCAGACGTGCCAGTCTTATATAGAACCTTTGCTTTCCCTGATCATACTGATCACCCTGATCCGTATGATCCTGCTCAGTGTTGCTCACTTGATCAAGCATGATCAAGTTTAGTCACGTGACAATGACCAATGGAAATCTTTGGATCGCTTAGCTACCCTAAGCGATCCCTATTTGCTATAAGAAACCTGGATGTGCCTGTCGAGGTTGCGCCTATTATTATGACAATTATCACGGGAACACGTGATTCGTGACACTCTGCCACCGAGTTCCTAGAGGGTGGAGAGCCAAATATGGCCCACAAAATATGCCATTCGACGATATTACGGCTCAATATCGTCTCGGAAAATAGGCCCTAAACTAAATCCATTTTTATATCTACTATAGTATAAGGTAAGAATTACTAGGGGGGCTTTCCTACCTACACGTATATAATAGTAAATAGAGAGGTAGGAAATATATAATCTTAAATACTAGATATAGCATATATAAACTACTAGCGTCTTAGTATACTTACTTTAAACTAGGTAATACTAGGAAAGTATATTAAGTAATAAAAAGAGTAAACATTATATTAACTATTGTACTAATTAGATTAGAGGTAGGAAGACCTAAGTCCCCACTAAGTACTATATATTTTAGTGAAAGTAGGTAGAACTATATCCAGAATGGAAATTATCTCTTAAATAGAAGAACATGAAATGAAATGACATGTATATACTCCATAAAATGCTGTCCAACTTTTCCTTCGCTCCCAGAATACCCAAGAAACAAAACCAAAACTCCAACGCCATCCACTAAACCGCGACGAACTAGCTCTCAATATCCTTTCCAACCTAGGCTTTTCTATTAGACGTACGTACCCCAAAAATCAGATCCCTTAAATCCACCCCTCACAACCTCCCCAAGTTCTCCGCCCCAGGCATAGCGACCTCCCTGGCCCCCTCAGCCTCCCTCTCCAACCCCTCCCTCCTCATTGCATAACTCTTCCACCCCACAAACCCACAAAGCCCAACACCTACCACAAAAGCACTACTCAACAACCCAACGTTCACCGGCACCGGATTGCCTCCAGAAACTTTATGAAGTAACGCATCAAGTCCACTTTGACTGAAATTCAAGAGTCCAGCAAGACAGATGATCAGTCCGTATACCGTCCCGAAAGTGCGGAATCCAAAGACTTTCGCCGAGTAATCTGATACGGCGGTGTAGTAGAAGGGTCGGTAGAGGACGAAGAGACAGATGTTTGAGTAGGCGGCCCATTCGTAGGGGAGACAGCCGAGAACCCCGATGGTGGTGGCGATTGTTACGAGCGCGGAGAGGACGAAGAGAGTGCTTGTGTTATCGAGAATCATTCCGATGAAAGGGATAGAGAGGATTCCTCCCAGAGGAAGGGCGACGTCGAAGAATGTGTTGATCTCTACGGCTTTCTCGTACGAGGAGAGCAGGTACTCGTATTGTGGACGGATGGTAGCGACAAAGAAGTTGATCCGTGTCATTTGGATGACGGTGAAGAGAGCGATGAGGACGAACCACGGAGAGAGAATTTGTTGTAATACTGTCTTTCCGTGGAGAGCTCCCCAGACTCCGGAGATGGCGTTTTTTCGCTCTTCTTGTTTGATGTGTTTTCCACCGGTTTTGGATCCCAAGAGATCTGTGATTTCAGAGACAACTGAATGGCGGTTTCCGCGGTTTTCTTCACGGAGTAGTGCTGTGTGTTCGTCCAATTGGTCGTCGTAGCCGTTGGTATTGACGTCTTCTACCTGTTTGACCAGCTCACCTACTGTCTTGTAAGAAGATTTTGGCATATAAAAAGCTTGGACAACAAGAATGAGGGCGGGTACGATGAGGTAGACCAGAAAGAGTCGCTTTGGCGTAAAAGTTTCCTCGGTCCATTGATAAATCATGCGGTATACAAGAAATACCGCACTAGACGAATCAAAAGCACCGGTCAAAAGAGCCAATATCAGACCTGAATGTTTCGGAAAGGTATTCGAAAGCTGGAAAGACGAGATGAAAACGAACGGCCCCCCAAGAGCAAGGAACAAATAGCCAGGTATAAAGCCATCAAATGGCAATTCCCATGCGAACGCAAATAGCAGAGCTCCAATAGACAGCAGAAAACTTCCAATAATGCCACAGACTCGAGGCCCAAGAGTATCCAGAATAGCTCCAACTGGTAGGGCAGCCACATTTGTCCCCACAGCAGCAACCGTGAACATCAAATTGAGATGTATTTCCTGATCATAGCACGTCCGCACTCCCTGGTCCAATTCTTCTTCTGTGCAGAGAT
The DNA here is from genome assembly GCA_900536445.1 of Hymenoscyphus occultus. Lineage (NCBI taxonomy): Eukaryota > Fungi > Ascomycota > Leotiomycetes > Helotiales > Helotiaceae > Hymenoscyphus > Hymenoscyphus occultus. Next base: position 126,949 of record UNPT01000106.1, on the reverse strand, counting down.
CTCGATAAACATGTTCGCGAATGAGTACCGGTTTAATTGCTGCATACCCAAAGACAATTCCCGCAGCAAAAAGACAGTAAACTACGGCTGTGATAACTTGCACTGTAGGAAAAGTCGGTCAGCGAGTTGTCGAACCGGCTACTCGTATACTTCCGGAGAAGCTCGGAAAAAATACTAACATATTCTTCTAGACTTTGACACTTCAAAAGCACCAATGGCACTTTCATTCTCGGCAGCCGGCTGAAATCCAGAAATCGGATTGAAGCTCAATCTCCTATCCCTCGATCCAGTTGGTGAAGTGGTCCTCTCAGGCGAGAAGCGTTCCGGTGCAAGTGATTCAAAGGAAGTAACTCTCTGTAAGAGCGACATGACTTGTTTTTCCGTTTGTCGTCCGAACTCCTGACTCTGACTTGGACTCCCTGGCGTTGCGCCTTAAACTTACTTGTGCGCACAGAAGGGCCAACGGTAAAGTATATTGGTGAACCGGCACTATGGCGTTCAATTGAGGAATTCAAGAGAAGGACTTGCAGGTTGCGAAATGCGCCGTCACAAATAGTCGGAGCCAGAAACGCGGGGTATGTACTCAAGTAGTTCAATTACGTACATACGTCACTTTGCGGCTAGGAGCGGAGCTGCGATATTGGCATCAGTGGACAGTAAAGTAGAGCTCCGTACGCTCGGGTAGGAAATGGAAAAGCGACAAAATTCGTAAACAAATTAGACAAGGGCGAAAGGCAATTAAAGAGAAAATTAGGAAGATTCACATGCATGCATGCAGATGTGACAGAAAAAAACAACTTCAGGAAAAGTATCTAAACCTGCATAGGGAAAGGCCAAAGTGAAGAGTGGGGACGGAAAAAATTGAGCACTGTGGTACCCTGTACTGTGCCTGTTCTAACTAGGTAATCGAGGTAATGTATGTACTTCAAAGTACTGTACCTACTCGTACGAGTACCTAGGTACTAGTTTCTTGCATCCCCCCACATGGTACCAACCGAGAGGCGTCCCGCCCAAAAGCTGCCAATAAAATTTTATAAAAAAACGTTACGCTGTAGAAAAATTCTTTCATTGATTATTCAGCATCAATAATTACTTTGCCACCACAGCCGGCTGCTTGCTGATGAAAATGGTGGGCTAGAAGTAACTAAGTGCTCCCGATGTTGTCTCCAAGAGACTTGTCCATTATGTACAGTACATATTAACAATAAACTCCCAGTAAAGGGCATCATCAACGACATTGCACTTGTGCTTCCACCATGATACAAACATATCCCTATTGTGCACAGATGGCGCAGTCGATGATCGAGACAGACGAAACTTGATATTCAACATTAGAAGCCATCAAATCCATTCGGTCCCATGAGATTGCCAAAAAAAGCGTTTTCGTTAAAGTAGTTTCCATCACCAGCTCCGAGAGTCATTCCGATCGCTTGCTCGAAACCATCACCCATGGCATAACCTAACTCCAGGCCAAGGGAAGGATCAAGGCCTCCAGGCATCGTACCATAGTTTTGCTGGGCCGACATTGGATTCATTGAATCATAATCCGTAAACTGTTGTTGTTGTTGCTGATGTTGCATTTGTTGCCAATCATTTGCCGAGCCTGTATACTGTCCGCCACCGCTTTCGCCTCGAGACTCACCCCGAGAATCGTTGGTTGCAACTTCGCTAAGAAGTTGAAGATTGCTAGCTTGGTTGAAATTCTGTTGCCCATTCTGTGCTGTGCCATTCTGATCACGACCTTTCGTATCCGCCTCCTCCGTGGGTGGTGGAGCCGAGTCGGCGGTCAAAAGGGTCGCGGAGGAACCAGGTTCCGTATGAGGTACGGCCTTACCTTCTCGTTGACGATGAAACCATGTTTTTAACATGAGAAGCACCATCAGGAATTTGGCAGATGGCCTTGATTTGTCGTCCGCGGCGGATTTGCGAAAGGTATCGACCAAGGTGTCCAAATAGTGTTCAACCTTCATGTGATCCTTATTGATGACCTTACCTAGCTCCGAGTTTGGGGTAGCTGCCGCAAAGTACATTTTGATGAGAACTACAACGGCGTATGCTACTCGAATAAAGTTGTAAACAGGAAGACATCTGATAGTCTCAACATCAAATTTCAGGAAGCTCTCCAAAATTCCATCAATCGACATCAAACAGGTAGAGAGGGCATCGATATGAGCAGTGGTGAGCTTATCGACCTCTCTTTCTCCTAATCCAGCAAGAGTTTCTTCCGTGAATGGTGGCTTGAATTCCTCAACATTATGATCAACATGCATAGCAACCTCATGGGCGTATAGACTGACTACATGCTGGGTCATTTGAAGATCGACTATCGAAAAAAGTTAGTGGTCGACTATGTAGTTAATTCTCCAAAGGGAAGCTTACTTGATTGAGCCTCGGGCGGTACTTGATCGCTCCATTTCTCCAAATCTCGCTCAAATCCCTTTAAAGCGTATTGGACTTTGGAATCGGCAATGGTTACAGTGGCCATCGGGTCATCCATGGAAAATTGAGTGCCCACATCTTCTGCAATATGCTGGCTTCGGACCCACTGGCAGAGAATTTTATCAGAGGGGGCTGCTTCAGGAGAGGTTTCTAAAAACTCAATGCAATCAACCATAAACGGGCCCCAGCGAATGAGATTTGGTCGACGAAGACCCATGGAGGCCGTGCAACACAGGAAATAACATGCCAACCACGCCCTTCTTGCTTCGGCGCTTTCGGGGTCTGGGTATGGTGTACGTCTCCAAGGGCTGTCTCTCCATAAACCAGCAAATTTGGCCTTTTTTGGCTTATTTCTCTTGCCCATGCCGATATCAATTGCCATAACTGCCGCAATGTGAATAAATTGGTAGAATTTAAGCTCCTCGAAATGCTCAGGAGGCCAGTACCACAGCGTACTGATATGAAGAGCCTGTATCAATTCGAGAGTCTTCTCCCCGTTCATGATGATGCGTTCGGCATATATGCTCATCACCTCTTTAGTCAAGGTGCGTTGCAACTCCGGGAATATCATTCCAGAGCTAGCACTAAGAATTGCAAGGAAAAGTGTTGGCTTGGTCTTTCGTATCTCTGCCGCAGTGGTGCCTTTTGGAAAGACAACAGCAGGGAGGTGAGGTGCCATCTTCGTAACGTAAGTGTCAAATAACAATGAAGCCTTCTCCGCCGAGAGTAGATTTCTATCCACAACATCAGCATATTCATGGGTTTGGGCAGCCTTCGGTGCCGATGAAGCATCGCTGACTCCTCCGTATTGATGCGGGCCACCTGATTTATCGAGAGAGGATTTAGTGAAGCCGCCACTCGATAACGATGGATCAATCGGTCCCGAAGACTCGCGTGATTCTGTATGTCGTCTCTTCTGGCCAGCAACTACCATTGGAGCCACAGATGGTGAACTTATCGAATATTGTTCAGGAACTTTTGGGTATCCAGCAAATTCCGGTTGCGTGGATTGTGACTTGGAAGGGGGCGCAAAAGAGTGATTGTAGCCGCCATTAGTAACTTGTTGGTATGGGTTATGTGCAGTATGAAGGGCTGCCGTATTTGGTTCGGCATCGTTGCCTCCATCTTGACTGCCGGGTTGATGAGCAGAAGCCTTCAACTGCGCGACGGTTCTCTCCAATTCTTCGACGCGCGTGTCCGTCTTCTTTTGACGCTTGCGACTCGGTGGGTTTGTTTGACATTGTTTGTTTGCTTTAGCGCATCTTTCGCAAGGCCCGCCAGGGACAGCACTCGCAATGCATTTGACCTTCAGATCTGAATAGTGGAAGAGAGCGGTTAGCAGAGCTCTGCCTGAGCGTGCGCGCGGCAATGGGATGGGATGGGATGGAAAGTACTTACGTCGACACGGCTCGCATGCTCTCGGTCGCTTTGAACCCCCTCCACTTGCCGGAGTTGCAGGTCCATTCTCCGGTGTTATCTGGGGATGGTGAGGTTGAGGCGCATAGTGCGATGCTTCCTGCAGAGGGTATTGCTGCTGCTGTTGCGGTGATTGCGAATTGGTGGAGTTGGCAGCAATGGGATTGGGAGCACGGAAGTTGGAGGGAGTGCTTGGAGGAGGGAGAGGAGCTGCCGACTGCAGTCGGGGATCTAGATTATTCGCCATAACTCCCCGCGCACCGTGATGTTGCCGTTTTGTCCGTTTTCCGTGGTGGATGGAAGAGAACCTTACTGTAGGCGGTCGGTTGTTGAGCTCATCCCTACACGCCAAGATCTTAGCGGGTCTTATAAAGAAAGACGCTAGCGTCGAGGAAGGCACACTCAGTACAGAGTCGGAACACCAATAGAATAGGTAGTGAATTTGGACTTTTTGTTTGGATTACAAATCGGTCGATTAAATTACGTCTGTTATGACCAGATTCACCCTTCTATGACTCGACTCACCAAGGTCTACTCATTCAGTGTTCTACATACACCATTAAGTACCTAGGTAGCTAGGTAGTCTCGTTCTTTGAGGCAGTTATCTACGCCACAATCTAGCCAAGATAAACAGCACAAGAGCACCTATACAGAAAGAACCGAACCCAGCTATCATTGCAATTAGGTATGTTATGCTGCAAAGGCGTGACTTTGCAGCAGGCGTACTACCTATAGTACTTGTAGGCGCTACTACCCAAATAGGTTGGACTTACAGGTCGACCCGGCCTCAATTCATCATAGCGTAATTTGTCACTGACCAAGGAAAGTAGAACATCATAAAAACAATACTCGAATGACAACCTGCTTTCGTGAAAACAGTACCAGTACCAGTATCATTGCATCAATCGTTTAATACATAGTACGAGCATCCTTCGACCAATGGGAACCAATCCAACGAATTGCTTAGCACAATCATGCGAGACCAACTCGGATGACTTTTTGAGGTGTTGGCGACGTCAGGATGATTTCGAGTGTCTGAAAGAAGGTTCATGTAGTTGGTGTCCAATGGTAAGCTTGCGACAATGCTCCAAGTGAAATGGCTGAACTGATAGACTCAAAGTCCTCGACATGTGTGCCCAATGGGTCCCGAATACCCATTCTTGCGCCAATCTTCCAGGCAGACATCTGCCCCATTAAATCAGAGAGATGGGAGTTACGTTCTCAACCCCTGGGGACGCGGGTCTCGACCCTCACGTTTCTGACTTGTATTATTACTTTTCTTTTCACTCTGACGGCGCTGGGTGTCACTTTGATAGGCGTCAAGACTTTCAAGGCGGTGCGCGTGAAATGGCAGAGTAGGGAAGATGGATGGTGGAAGAGGTGGAGGAAGAACTTTCGTCCGGGGTGGTGGAGAAAATGGCGCGAAAATGCAATTCGCGATGATACTACCCAGCCATTGCTGCAGTAATCGCTGGGAGGATAGGCAGAATTTGCACTCGCGTATGCTCATGCTCCCAGAGCATCTTCTCAAGCAGAGTATCTAAGCAGACCTGGACTTGTGCCACCGGCACATGCTCGACTGAAGGCTCATCCAGAGCTCACAGGCGGAATGATTGCCACTTCGTCACCCTTGTTGATCACCAACTCGGTGGAAGCACTGTCAGAAACATCAACATACTTGAAGTTGACCGTGACCATACAGCTCTCCAAAACTTTGGATTTTATCCCAGCATACTTTTCCTCTAGCATCTCGAACAATCTCGCTGTGGAAATTGGTAGATGAGCGAGCAACGTCTCCTTCTCTTTCAAAGTGTAGGAAGTGGCGGGACCCCAGTACAGGATCGTGAATGATTTTTGGCCATTGACACCGGCCTCGGACTCAGCAGTCGACATGGTGGAGCTTTTCACTGCTTGGATTCTCTGGAACAGACCGAGTCAGCTTTTGCCCATGCAGGATGTGTAATAAAGTATACAAAAATTGTAGAATTGCGCATCGATGTCAGAGATCTTGGTGTAGACCACATTGCCAAACAGCAGAGCCGTCTGGCTTCAGGTAATACATGCTATGATTGTTCATCACACGATGATGCGGGGTTGTGCGAGCATGGTAGAGAATTCATACATACCGGAACATCTCAAGGAACTTCAAGACATCCTTCCTAGGCACAGTACATAGGAACGAAGAAGGTACTCGGTCACAGCGGATGAGCTCAAGCAGCAGTTTTGTGACGCGGCTTTGCGGTTGGAGGAGAACTTTCTAGGGAACGAGGTTCGAGGTTTTCACTTTCCAATAAATACCCGAGTACTCGTACTGGAATACATACTTGGTACTGCGCCGATAAGCGCACGGGCCACGACATTCGCGTCACCCAGATTTGCGGCCGAAATATTATTTTGCGGTCGCCTCCCATGGCAAGGGAGAAGGCAGCAAAACAGTCTCAGTCTACCATCGGCTCTCTCAGAGATGTTACGAAGTGTATCCACTTCTGCGCAGGCAAGAGAATCCTTCGTCTGCTGGCAATGTCTGGCAAGCTGGCGTCAAGGTGCGAGAGGCAAAGGCAGAGGGGGAGTGAGAGCAAGAGCAAGAGCATGCGCAATACCGTCCCGTCCATTACTTCCAACGCCTCAGCAGAGATCTCTTAGCACGTCAGTACGTATCATGCATGCAAACTCTCGTCGACTGTAACACTATCTAATTGAACCCCTAGGTCGATGCGCCAATTCGTATTTCTTATGGTGGCCGTCCCCAACACCCCAATGCAGCTAATTCAAGAGATCTTGGATTAAACATTCGCAACCGCCTGAGGATTTGGGAAAGCCAAAGCGGGAGCGATGTGGCTGCACTTGCTGCGCAGACCTTTCAAGATGTTGGTCAAGCTGGTCGGGCTCTGAACACGACGGGTGTAACGGCCTATACTTCCGTACTGGATGATAATACGGAAGATGAGCTAATTGAGGAGTTCCACCCTTTTGCAGAGGAGGAGCTTGCAGACGTGGGTGGAAAGCGCACTTTCTTGCTACCGGGAGATCTTGTAGAGTTACAGTAAGTTCATAGGGAGACGAAAAGCGCACTTCGCCAGCTAAATCTAAATCTAGGATATTGGGGAATCGATACCAAGAGCTCGCAATTTTCGTGCGCGATTTGGGCCTACAGAGTCAATTCTTTACCATGTCTGGTCAATGGGTACAACGGAGGAACACTCATCCAACCTTTTATGTACCGGGCTTTGTAGAGCAACGAGAGCTCGACGACATTCTTCCGTTTCTTCCAAACTCAGATATTCAAGGAGACAAGCTAAACAAACTGACCAAATTCCAAGAAGCGCTTCCTCAGCTTATTGGTAAGTCGTGCATCAGGAAGATGCTCGATTTCTGGAGACAAGCAGATGATGCTTTTGCCAAATTGGCCCCCAAAATCGAAGCCGCCCACCAAATTCTCGCACACCCATTTCGAACAACTTATGCCAGCCTTGACGAGATCGCGGAGAAAATACTCGCCGATAGCAACTCTAGATTACCCGGGGGGAAGTTTCCCAAAACCACTCTATACGCGATCCATCGCCGTCTCCTCGCGAACAACATTGGAATATATACCCAACAAAAAGGGACCTTGAGAGCAGGTGGTGAATATGGAATTGTGTCTAGAAATGAAGTATCTGAGACTAGCTCAGTCACCCAGTTTGTCCGGGTCTACATCGTGGAGAAGGCGAAAGGGACCCCACCCGTTCGTCGTGGGCCTCTGGAAGGCTTCGTCGTCAAGTGCCAACGTTTAATTGACGAAAGTCGAAAGCACCGTCAATTTACTCCGTATGGCATGATTGGTCCTTCATCGGAGAAGTCTACTGGTACGCAGTATCGAGAAGGCTGTGTTCGGGAAAAGTTTACACCCGTTGAGAACCTGTTTGTTCGTTTTCTAGAATCGTGGGCTGGCTTAAAAAGCTTCAACCAAGGGGCGTTGACATTGGAATCAGTGGGTTCCCAAATACTACGGAGTATTGACCGTTACGATGACGTGTTGATGGATGAAAAGATAGCTTGGACTTTTTTACAAGAAATTGGGATCATTCCTCCTTGGGAGACACGCGCCCCATACGTGCTCCGACTTCCTCAAACTGGACAACGGCTGCAGACTGAGGCCACTGTGCCCGACAGAGGCTTCGTCGAAGATAGACTGGCCAATATACGCAGAGACTGGGGGGACCTTCCTGCCTTCTGTATCGATGCTTCCAATGCCCATGAGATTGATGACGCCATTTCCATAGAAAAAACGGATAACAAAGATGAGCATTGGCTGCATATTCACGTCGCCGATCCGGCATCACGTATGGACGTCGCTGGTGCAGCTGCAGATTTTGCGCAAAGAATGGGCTCCAATGTCTATCTTCCAGATCGCGTACTTAGTATGCTGGATTCTAAGGTAGTTCGGTCAGAATTGAGTCTTGTCAGTGGGCAACAGCGGCCTTGCATGACATTCAGCGCAAAGTTAGACATCGAGGGTAAGATATTAGACTATAATGTCTCTGCAGGCGTTCTTAACAACGTTGTCAATCTCACCCCAGAAGTTTTTGAAGAAATTGGTTTAGGCAAGAAGGTGTCTGATGACACGATAATCTATACAGTTGGTGAAACTCCTCCAGCCTCATCAAAACCATCAAGAAAAATGTCCTCTGTCGAAGATCTTTTTGATCATCATGAGAGCTTGAAGCTCATTAACCACTTTGGGCGACTTCGTTTGAAGCTGTTTAGAAGTCAAGGCGGAACTCACATTGGGGCCAACAAATTCTCTGTTGATGTGGACTTTCGTGGCCCCAGGTGGACTCAATCTTTGATTGGCCAAAGTTGCACCCACGCTGGCGACCCTACGATCCACGTTTCTTCGAAAGGAATAGGCCGATCTAAAAATGGCACATTGTCCTACCTTATGCACCTCGCAAGTGAGGTGTGCGCGAAATGGTGTAACGCACGTGCTATTCCAACCATATATCGCGTTACCCCCCGCAATGGAAGCGCGGAAAGTGCACCCGATTACTTTCGAAGAGTTGTGGCTCCGATTCTCAAAGAAGGGAAACACATACCCCCCGAAATTGAGCAACAGTACCAAACTTTGGTAGGTCCTGCTCAACCTTCCACAGTTCCCGGTCCTCATATTGCGGTTGGGGCGGAGATGCTGGTGAAATGCACAAGTCCCTTGCGTAGGTACGCCGATTTGCTTGTCCATTGGCAGTTAGGCGCTGCCCTATTGGAAGAATACCGAACAGGCCGTTCTCTCACGAGCGTCAACACAGATGAAAAAATATTCCCATTCACCACAGCACAACTCAACAGTTTGCTACCAAGAATTGACACCCGTGAAAGGGTGATAAGAAAGGCACAAAATGATGCAGAAATGGCTTGGTTCATGCAATTCATCTTCCGGGCCTGGAAGTTCAAGGAAGCAGAACTTCCCCCGCTGACTTTCATCGTCAAGGATTTCTTAAAGAAGGAAAATTCCGATAGTACAACTGGTGTCGTGACGCAGTTTGCAGTGCCCGCCCTGATGAAAATTCCAGAGTGGCTTGAAATGGATGAAATAAGCCCCTCCGACGTGTTTGAAGTGGAGATCGCAGACATCGACGTTGTTGGAGGTCGGCTCACCGTTAAACCTACTCGACGATCTGAATCAGGTTCTGAATGAAGGGAAAGAGATAGTCAAGATGTACCAAATTATTTCCACTCCTAGGGGAGAATGTTTCGACGCTCTATGTATAAATCGGTGTACAATAGTAAAAATACGTCTATTTTAGCACATCTCCCTTGGTATTATTGAACGGAGTTTTTGGATGGTTATTGTATCATACCGTAGATGGGTGGAATGAATTGGAAGTATCGTTGCCAAGATGGTTGCTACTGAATTGTCGGAAAATGAGACTAAGACCATGTTGGAGGAATGTGAATGGATAACCGTGGCAACGAGACACTTGTCAATCCTCACTAGAATTAACCGAGAGTAAACATGAATAAGCCCCTGAGTTGTATATTTACTTGTACCTTTCCCTCCATGTACCTTTCTCTGCTCATTCATTTATCCTCCTCAAACCCCTCCTTACATATACATATTCCACTCTCATCACTTTATACTGCAGGTGAACTCCTCACCATTCCACACACTTGGAGATATCAACAAATACACACACTCAAACAGACATACCACCAAGAAAAAGCGAAAATGCTCAACAACCTCGCCCCCTTGGCAGCCGTTCTCCTACCCCTCGTCACCGCCCAAAACGCTGTACCAATCCAAGTCATTCCAGGCAATCTCCAAGTCAACCCCATCGCCAATGTACCCGCCCTCCCGATCTTCCAACCATCCGGGGTAAGCAGCGTCATAGCCGCACTCCCCTTCAACAGAGTTCCTCCCACCGATACCTCCACTGCTTCCCCATCCTCTGCCTCTCCAGCTAGCACGACTTCAGGCTCAGATATATCCACCTCCACAGCCACCGAGACGAGCACGATAACGGCTTCAAGTTCGAGCTCCGAGAGTGATAGTGAGACGACAACAACGGCGTTGAGTACCTCGACGCTTACTAGTAGTGATGCATCGACCAGTACTAGTTTCTTTACGATGACTGTTGTTTCGAGCACACCTACTTTCACCTCTACGTCTACTTCGACGAGGATGATGAGTTCCACGGTGATTATCCGGACGTCCACAAGTGGTCCTGCTGTTGTTACTAGTGATGTGAGAACGCCTATTCGTCCTCCCCCAGCGGTTAAGACGGAAGGAAGTGGGGCGGGAGGGAGAGCGGATGGGAGGATGGTTGTAAGTTTTAATTCTTGTCTTGATGGTCTATAGGATGCTAACATTTGATACATAGATTGAGACGGGTTGTTTGTTGATGAGTGCTGCGTTTGGATTTTTTGTTTTTGCATGAGGGAGTGTTTAGTGGATTTTGGGTGGTGGGTAAGTATTCAAAGAGCAGGACTTAATTTCTAATTGATGTGGAGGAAACGGCTATGTTCTTGAGGTTATTCATTCACATGATTGGTGTTGAGGAGTAGGGAATTCTGAGTTTTTATTTAGGGGCGTTTCTAGGGGCTGGGGTTGGAAGTTTGGGGGGTATAATATGAAAGAGGAACTAATGGGGTTTGTTTAGAAGAGGGGGAAATAATATTTCGGGATTCTTGTACAGTACAATTGTATGAGTAGTTGCTAGTGGTGTAGGACTGGTGGGATGATAATTGGGGACGGGGAAATAGAGGTTATTGTTAGATTCTATAATTCTAAGATGTGTTTTTCGTATGCTGCATTTTCCTTTTTATCTAGTGTTCATTTTCGTAGCCATTTGGGTTATTTATCTCAGCTCAACTGAACAAACCAGCCTTCTAAGTATATGTCTGAATTTTGTATTATCTCGACCCCTTTTACAGAAAAAGTCCGGATTATTTTAACATCTTGTTACATAGGAACCTTAACTTCAACCTCAGAAATATAGCACATTAAGCTGCATTATGAGAGGGTGAATTCGAAAGGTAAACGTCTATTTTTGACTTGTGGGCCCTTGTTGAAAATGCAAGAGTAACCAAAGAAGACAATCAGATTGTTATTACTTTCCTCCACTATTCAAAACAATAAAGAAAGTTTGTGCAAATTTCTTGAGCTGATTCTTTCTTTCAACGGCCGCCTCAAAGAACCTTTCAAGTCCTTCGACTCTTTGTACCAAGTTGTTGTTCTTGTAAACAATTAGAACAATGCTTTATATATATCAAATCTCCAAGCGATATCTGAAGAAGAATACAAATTTTGCGATCTTCAGTCAACCCACTACCATCAATATCATCGGTTCGAATTACTTACTAGAATCAAAGCTAGAAAAATGTGCTGCTACATTACAACTACGAGAGCGTGCTATTACAGCATTGCCTCTACGCACCAATGCGGCGGCCGTCTGCGCGGAGAAGAATGCACAATACCGTTGCAAGAAATTTCCATCCAGCTTGATCACACCTGTCTAGAATGCCTCCACACCTGTCTAGAATGCCTCCACAACCACGACTTATGGGCCACTTTAACCGACACCACTACCACACTCCCCAACTTCCTTTGTGACGCACAAAGAATCTCCAACAAATTCCACGGTGACTACATGGCTCTCTTTTGCGAGATTTGGGGGCTCCAACCAGGGGATAGTGAGTACATGGCCCTCCTTCCAGACACAGACATCGAATGGATTTCTGTAGCCCGGGCGTCTGTGGATTTGGCCGCTCGATCTCTTCTCGAGCAAAGATTCACGATGTTTGAGCTGGAGGAGACGCTCGCTGAGTGTTGTGCACAGTACTTTGGGTTTGTTGAGACGCTTCGTTTCCTGAATGATATGTTCGAACGGGCGATATATGCACAGGCTGTATCGAAAGCCTTGTCGCGCTACATCGTGGAGCTTCAACTTTCTCTCGATAATTTCAAGGAGCTTAGAAATGAAGCACTATTGCCATTGGTAAGAGAAGCTTCCACTGAATCCGTTCCCGTCAATTTTGAAGGGTGTCCGATTTGTGACGGGAGGGATGATTTGGTTCATCTTGCTTGTCCTGCTAACCATGTATTTTGTCGGGGTTGCGTAAAAGAATGGGTTAAGGATAAGGATGTTGCGACTTGTCCCCTGGATCGACGTGCGTTTCCGAGGATGGAGTTCGATTTTCCTGAGGAGGCTTATATGGAGGACCTTTCTCGTGGTGGTGAGGAGGATCAGTTGCTAACACCACATTGGTTGATGATACTACAAGGTTAGTATTAGCTCCATAGGTGAGTTTTAAGCAGGCAGCATGTTGAAGGGTAAGCTAGATAAAAAGACCTCCTTCAAAAACGTCTACGAATTTCCTTTTCCCTTTCGAAACAAATATATATATATATATATATATTATCATATTCACATGATATCCTTTCTTACAAATTTTCGTTCCATGTTCTTTGCAAGTGATTAGTTAAGTGCAGCGTTTTAAAAACTACTCAACAACTCGAGTACTACTCTGAGTTAGTCTGAGTTGAGTTGAGTAGTGGATCCGACGTCTACTCGAGTACTAATTGAGTAGTAGCAACTACTCAACTAAACTCAACTCATTTAAAACGCTGGTTAAGTGAAGATTTTTAATAGATCAATGAAATGAGACGGATAAACATTACATCATACTTGTTACGATTTCGCCAGTGCTGTAGTTTTGTTCAAAGTTAAAACTCCGGTATGCTCGAGCCACCCTCAAACAACACTCCCGGGGTTCTGCTGGTATTTCTACCGGAGTGGACTCTCTACTCAAGTAGGTACACTAAAGCTAGGATGGTTGAGAAGCATACGAAAACATTGTCTTAACTAGGCAATCACTTTTTAATTAACTTAACTTGAGTTAAATTAACCACAAAGTAACATCGAACAAGAATCGAAAATCGCATGTGGAGTTAAAAATCCATACAATCTCAAGAAACCCCCTGCGGATCTTTGTCTCGCTTAGGACTGATCTGCCCCTTTTTTGCTCACAACTTTTCCTGTATCAGTCCTCCATACTTGATCAATGAAAATACAGCCTCTCCTCATTTATTTATCGTTTCAAATCAACTACCAAAAACAGCCTTATCGAGCGGTGACCTCTGCAAGCCATTAATTGACGTCCCGAAGTGCCGGTGCCTGGCAAATCTTTGTACTTCTCATTCTCGTACGTATCGTTTCTGGCCTGAGCGAGACGATGAGTTTTGGCAATTGAAATTCTCAATCCAGTAGTTGCCTCTTTTTCAAAAACGCATCCGCTTGAAACTTTAAAGCTGTGTCGCTTCATCCGCAGATCCAAATCGTCTGCGTTCTCTGCCTCGCAAAGTGCACAGAAGCAGAAGAATTATTGGGTATGGTAATCATTAGTACTGCGACCGTTATGTTATAATCGCTGTTGAAATCGTAGCTGTGAGTCATATCATCCCTGGCTTTGATCGCTTGAGTGGCACGCAATACCATTGAATCGTCTATGGGTTCCTTCTCTGCATTTGGGATACAGGAATGATTCAGCTAAACAGCAAGAACCCCAAGACCGGAACATGCTTTTTTGGCATCATTCTCTGCCCCAATGTTCGCAGAGCCTACGCTAAGCGCAGCCCAAAGAACGATGCTCTAATGTGCGAACATTGTAACAATTCATCGATAAATAATACCTGAACCATAGAACTCCCATTTCTTAGGTAGAAAGAAATATCATACATACTGTACCAAGAGCGCAAATAAGTTGTCTCTTTATTTGAAATTCGAGTTCTATCTAGATCTCCTCAATCGACATTGCCATTATTGAGGCAGTGGATGGTTCGAGTGATATTCGATCCAGAGCGTTACGATGCATTAGTGTAATCTGTTTACACGACCATTCTCACTCCATAAAAGACTATTGTAATAGTCACAAAATTTCCGTTGGTCATCTTATAGGGTTTCCTGGATCTTCTGATTTTTCATTAATAACCTCTACATCAATTGCCTTGATATCTTCGACAAGGGAAGATAGTACTGCCCACAACCTTGCCGTTTTTGAATTCGTAGAATCGTGATTCTGGCCATCTGGGATTTCTGGGCTGAAACATGAAGTTATTTGGGCGGATTGATAGCTGGAGATCAAATTGCTTTTGGATTTTGTGAATGGAGAAAGTGAAGGCTGTCAGAGGGAAGCACGCAGTGGACTAAGCTTTGAGACTTTGGCTAATCACTTCGTAAATATAGACTAATATTTTGTTAGGTTGGCTCTTTCCCACATACCAAATAAGCATCTACCGTTGATCAGGTATAACAGCTCCCCATGTTGGTGCCTACGGAGTAACTTAACCCCACTCTGACTCTCCTTCCATATTGGGAACGGGGTTATGCCAAAAGAATACACCGCGAACTCCGCTGTTGACTCCGAGAAAGAGCACGCAGTGCCGAATGTAACTTCTTTCATCTTGACTATCAATTGGTACGCCGCAAGCATAGGAGAGTCTCAGAATCAAGCTCTAAATAAGTGGAGAAAAAGGGAATATAGGCTGTTGCTGAAACACAAATGGAGGTGCTTACTCCATGCTGTTGGGTACCTGTTGGCTTACTAAGCGGCATAGATAAGCGAGAGGACCACCATAAAACAGGCTCCAAGAGAAAGGGGACATCTCTATCATTCCAAGACCATTTTCACAGATTCTTGATATGACTGGCCTTGTGAGCTCTCCAGTCAACGGAGAGCCTTCGGATTGCGAGGAATCAACACCGCTGCTTCCATCCGTTCCAAGCAACCAGAATGGAGACGACTCTCCTTCCAGCAGTGCCTCATATTTTATGTCAAGCCTCACAACTCGCCAAAAATGGAAGAGTGCATGGAAAATTTGGAGAATCCCTATTATGTGCTATACATTCGCACTACTCATCGAATTCGGAGATTTTATTCGCTCAACGCCCAGAACCCGTCTGCTGGAATCAATTATTTGCAATCGGTATTACGCTGAAGAAGCACTCAATAATGGCAGTGGAGTAGGGTCTCCCAATGGTTCTCATAACTACAGGTTGCCAATTCCAGAGGAGCAATGCAAAGTACCTATAGTGCAAGCAGAGCTGGTGACCCTAAAGGCTTATCTGAAGATTGGAGAGAATTTACTCTGTGAGTTGCATCTGATTTTCAACCCAGGACACTACCTAGTCAGCTCCAAAAAAATTCACTTTCTAATGGCCTAGCTCTTACATTCGCCATTCCCTTTGGATATCTTGCCAACAAAACGTCCCGCAACTTTGTCCTGACGTTGGGTGTATGTGCTCAAATCATTTCTGAGCTGTGGACACTCTTTGTTTGCTACTTCACCCCCACTGTGCCCTTTAGCCTCATTTATCTTACGATGTTTCTTAAATCCACGGGTGGAGGCCAGTCAGTACTAACAGCTATGGTGTATGCAATTCTTTCCGATTCCGTTGCTGCTGAGACTAGAGCAAGAGCATTCCTTTACCTAGCAAGCGCGCCATTGGTTATAGAAATGGTAGCCCCAATGTTGGGATCAGTGTTGATGGAGAGATGGTCTGTGTATATACCGTTGATTGTGGGGTTTCCTTTCGAACTATTTTCGCTTGTTATGCTTAGGGTTATTCCGATTACAGTAAAGCAGGGTAAGCAGACCTTGGAAGAACGCCCACTGCTTAATGACTCCAGCTCCACTGAAGCTGACACCGAGAATGATAACCACGATGAATCAGAAGGTGCCAATCGTAAACTCAAAATCATAATCT
This sequence comes from Hymenoscyphus occultus, assembly GCA_900536445.1. Classification (NCBI taxonomy): domain Eukaryota; kingdom Fungi; phylum Ascomycota; class Leotiomycetes; order Helotiales; family Helotiaceae; genus Hymenoscyphus; species Hymenoscyphus occultus. The sequence goes on along the minus strand of UNPT01000106.1, from coordinate 110,852 downwards.
TGAGAATTTTGGCCCCTCTAATTATCACATGGACATTAATTTGCCGAAGCCGCAACCTCCTACTGGTTAACCTCTCATTCCTCGTAACGACACTAGGTCGTGAAACCTTAGATTTCCTTGTTCAGTATTGCTCGAAAAGATTTGGCTGGAAGCTTGCTAAGGCAAGTGTTAATCCATATCTATCCCCATCCCCATTGTTGAATACTCGCTAACGACATATGACAAAACCAGGCAAACTATCTCATCTCGTTTCGAGCATTTGTCAGCCTTGGCCTTTTTCTGGTCATCCTACCGATCATTAGCAGATTCTTCCGAAAATCGAGGGGCATGTCGCCATCCAAATCTGACCTCTGGATTGCCCGCGTGAGTTCTATCTTTGGAATCATAGGGCCTGTCATGATAGGACTTTCACCATCTGCCGAGCTTATGATTGTTGGTAAGTTACCTATAAAACTGCTTTCTAGGACAAAAATGGGAGTATTACGCTAACAATCTGAACCAGCCCTTTCGCTTTTCACTTTGTCGTTCGGCTTCCGCGCCGCGTTTCAGTCCTACGCAACTTCTTTGGTCAAACCTGAGGAAGTGGCATTACTATATTCAGCATTAGCGTGTATGAGCATCATCGGAGCATTGATTGCATCACCTCTCATTGCAGCTACTTTCCGTCTTGGGTTGAGCATTGGAGGGTTAGGAATTGGCTTGCCGTTCTTCGTGGCAGCGGGTTTCTTTACGGTCAGTGCCATTGGTGCTTGGGGATCTCGGGTGGAAGAAGATGCAAACAATTGAAGTAAATCTTACAGAAAAAGTCCTCTGGCTTTGATCTAAAGTAGACTTGGCTTTACCATATATCAAGAGATAGACCATAAGCTAGAATCGCTGATAGATAGATCTCTAGAATCTTCTCAATATATTTATCTCTATGTCTCTTTTGCCCAGCTTAAGACTGTCGCTGGTTACGAGTTTTCCTTGACTTACTTAAAACTCAGGTTTCTACATCAAGACTAGTACTCAGCACTTGAATTATGGCTTATTTTGACTATAAGCTCAAGAGAGAATATGTCCCTGAAAACGCTGAATCCTGTAAGACTATGCAAACGAGAATATATCCTTCTCCAGGAATAAAAAACCCTCATTTCCCAGACTCAAGATAACTCCACCTTTCTCGCTTCGCTTTACCTCGAAGCAATTTTGCTCGACGCGATGGCATCGACTCTTCCTGTCGTTCATTTCTAATCGCTCCAGACATGCAGGAGTTCCACTTATGGATTGAGGATATCGTGTAGTAGGCTATTTTAGCTAACCCAACCAAATCTTCAATAAATTGGAGCAGAGATATTGATTGTGAGACGACAGCTGAGACAGAACACTTGTTGAAACACACTTTCCCCAACAGTCGTAAATGATCAATTTCTTTATTGGAATCCAAAGTATGAGATAGGTAACTACTGAAGTAGTTAGTAGGAGAGGCTCATTAGTACAGGCTTACAGTACATTCTTTAGGACGGGGGTGATGTGCGCAGTCATCAATTTTGGGGTCCAAATCCACATCAAGATGCTGATAAGCTGTCATCAGAAAATATGCAACTAGCAACATACCCCAGTACCTCACTCAAGGCCCTTTCTCCCATTTGAAGATAACAACACAAATCTCACCTAGACTTCCAGAACCTACCCATACTCAACCAAGATGTCTCCCCAAACACCACCACATCGTCAAACCCTCAAAGCGGCCCTTGACACCATCCCTCATGTCCTCACCCTACTCACATCCATCTCATATATAACAATAATCCCCATCCCAAAAACCAGCAACAACACGCTGACCTGGCCTCTCCCTATATTCGCCATTACAATCCACAGCATCCTCTCTAATCTGGTATTCCCAGTCCAAAGACATTTTCATCTTCACACATACAACGCAAACAAGGCAAATCAAAGATGTCATTCGCACGACATCATGTGTTTCCTTGTTGGTTCTGGAAGCTACTATAGTGGTGCTGAAAATCATCCACTCGTTCATGGAGGAGGCAGGGCCGATTGGAAATGAGGATGGGAGTATGAATATTGGGCCAGTCATCATTGGGTTTCTTGTAGTGGTTCCTTCTACGGTGTCATGGAGTTTGCTGCTGTTCCTGGCTTGTCCTGTTGCTGCTGGTGCGTGGAGAAAGGCGCTCGCGTATGAAGGAAAATGCAGTACTGGTGAGGAGGATCATAGAAAAGGCAAGGAGAGTTTGCTCCAAATGAAGGATGAGAGGAATGCTATTTAGAAAAGCCTTTTTATCTTCAAGTCACTAAAGGATATTCCTTTCTTTGCCTTTGGTAAAATAAAAGGTGCCTATCATATGTTATACATTCAACTGCGATCTCTAACCAGCTTCAGCGCTAGCTTCTTACCCCATTAACAGCTTAAACTGGAATAACTGTTCTTCCGTTCCCATTATCCCATTCACGGATCCGATCTCTTGAATCAACTGTACCCCCAGACAAAACATCCAAAAACACTTAAAAAGATTTAATACCCACACAACGACTCAAAAAAAAGTTGGATATTGTTATATTTGCATGTCCAGAATATAATTTACTCCAGGTGAGTGTCGAACTCACGACTTTCGCATATCTACAAGTAGATGAATCATACTAATCAGTTTCCCGAAGAGTATAAGAACGACACGCTAACCACTCTATAATACTGTTAGCCTTTGATTGTGATCATAGGCAGTGAACATGTTACTTACGCGTCACTGGAGTTGTATTATTTTGATTTTGATGTCGACTGTGTTATTTGCGAATATGAAGGTTTGTGCGCTCTCAGATCCACTTCTTAGATGACTCCATCCAATCGGTGTTTTATATATCTACCGGGTTATATCCGAAGCCCCGCCATTGTGGGACTTTAGAAGGCTACGAGACAGAGACAGGAGCTAAGAAGGCTGAATTTGGAGTTGTTGGAACTTCAGAGACTCATAACTTTGTAGGAACTCTCACACCAGTCCCTGAAGAGTCAACACCAAAAGCCAACACCAAAAGTCAACATGCCAACTCAAGACCCTCAAACAGTACCCCCGGACGAGACAGAGAAAGAACAAAAGCAAGAAGAGGAGGAGGAAGAAGAAGACTACATGTCCATGATAATTCCTGAACAAACCCTTCCCAAGCGCAAAGAGACCTACACCCAACGTCTCCTCCGTCAGCAACGCGAACGCGAAGCCTCCCAACCAAAACCCAAAGCTGAGCGTTTACTCCACGAGGCAGCGCAACGAGACACCGCCCTCTCAACCTCCCTTCTCTCCTCACCCAATACACAAAAGAATAAAGGTCTAGCAATGATGGCCAAGATGGGCTTCAAACCTGGTGTCGCATTAGGCAGCAAGGACAATCCGCATGCAAGGTTGGAACCTGTGGGTATTAGTATTAAAGAGGATAGAGGGGGCATAGGATTGGATGCCGAGAAGAAGAGAAAGTTCAATGATGAGGTGGAGAGGGAGGGGAAGAGAGTCAGAGCTGAGGAGGGAGATTATAGGGAGAGAGTTAGGAGGGAGAGGGAAGTGGTTCGATTGGAAGGGCAGATTGGGGCCGCGATGAGGGTTGCGGAGGGGATGGCGGGAGAGAAGGAGGAGGTTGAGATGGGCGTTGTGGAAGGGGGAAAGAAGAGGACAATTTCTACGAAGCCTTTGAAGTCGGTTAATATCTTGTGGCGGGGTTTAATACGGCAGCGCGAGGAGAAGGAAAGGGATAGGAGGATGCGATACGATCTTCAACAGAGTTTGTCACGACATGTTAATTACGACGATGACGATGAAGATGCCGAGGACAAGAGAGCTCTTGGGAGGGATATGGTTCAGCATACTTTGGTGGAAGATCTTGAGGAAGAAGATCCGGAACTGGATGCCTTCAGCGAGTTAGATCCTGCTGAGAGGCTAGAGAAGCTCGTCGTACACCTGCGACAAGAGCACAATTACTGCTTTTGGTGTAAATTCACGTACCCAAACAAGGAATTTGAGGGCTGTCCAGGGCTGACAGAAGAAGAGCACGATTGAGAATAGCGTTCGATTTGTATAAAGAAGGAGTTCAAGGAATGTCGAGGGAGAGGATGATCAAAAGCTGCGTTTGTGTTCTTACCGGAGTTCATTGGAATGATACCCACTTTTGCCATGAGAACGGCCTATGGATTTGGCATGCTATATGAATAATGTACAATTAAATGTGATTTACAATACAAGCACAGGCCTAGATGATCTGAGCTACAAGTACACTCTTTCTGAGTTGCGATATCATGACTCTTCAGACGTCGACCAAACGGCACAGTCTGGAACTCCCATATTCCCAGCTACACGTTTCGACACTTCTGGTGCCGTCAAGATCTCCCTCCCCTCCGATTCTATACCAGTTTCAAAAGCATATCGAAGCAGCTCCGAAAGAACAATCCTCGCTTCTTCCATCTTTCCTTCGTATGAAAGATCTTCATATGAGATTCCCCGAGCTAAAAGAAGTTTGTCTCTTTTCTGCTTGAATTCCATAAAGAGTTTGCCAACATTTGCCATCCTCCGCCTGGTAGCCGCTTTCCTCAGTCCGAGACGCCGAGTCTTGTACCCCCCCTCATTCTTTTGACCAAGTCGTGTAAGTTGAAGAATTACAGTACGAGCTGTCTCTTCCGCAACGGAAGCATTAAAGTATTTTTTTAGAGCCATGAATGCCACTGCCGTTCCAGCCTGATCCTCTTTCAGACTGAAAGAATAAATTATGTAGTCGTAGAGCTCTCTAGGGAATGGTTCTTCTGGCTTTCGCAGCAGAACCTCCCTATGCTTGAACATCTCCCGAAAGATTATGCTTGGCAAAGGATATGTTGTCACTTTGGCTTCCCCTCTTTTGACAACGCCTCTGGAAACTTTGCATGAATGATGCCATAGAGTGGTAAAGGTACGGTAATCTGGTTTTACACCACTATGTCGAGTCAAGTTGATGTAGGTATTCCATGCCCAGTCGCCACGTTTAATATTACTATCCATTTGAAGCAATTCGTTCATAAAGTATGTGTTGGGTTGCACCTCAGCTTTTCGCAGAGTCTCAAAAAGTGACTCAAGGTCCTCTGTTCGATCTTGTCGCCGATATCGATTTACTAGGATCGAGAAGGTTTCAATAGTCGCAGCTGGCATTTGAGCCAGCTCTTTCGTATCAGGTTTGCTGTGGGTTTGGATGGTACGCAGAGCACCTTCAAGCTCATTTGTGAGACTGGCTCTCTTACCATTACGGTTTCTGATATATGTTAACCTGGTATTTATCATCCTCCACGCCATATCTTCCGCCATCCTCTGACTTGGACGTGTTCCTTCTCGCATCCAGGCTCCGATAATACCGTTGACATGGCGAGAATCGGGACGAATACCACGTTCAAATGTGATGTCAAGAACTCTTTTTGCGGCACCAATCTCACCCTGTCCTATAAGCCTCTTCATCCAACTACCAAAAAAATACTTGTTGTTGAACTCAGGTGGTAGCGTTGCAAGAGAGCGGGGGTTGAAGTGAGAGAGCTTGACCAATCCAGTACTGGCATCACACGCTCGCGGTCCTCTGCGAGCTTCTTTGGGTGTGAGCATCATATCTCGGAATGAAGCTAGGGCAAGATCAGCTTGGTTGGCTTCAAGAAAGGCCAGGCCGACAGCATCGTAATCTGTAATATCTATACGAGAACCCAGATGAAATTTGAGCCGTAAATAGAGCCTCCAAGCAGTTTGAATCGCAGGGTCTGATCCAATGGCCAAATGTGTCTGAATAATAGGGAGAAGAACCCGGTAGGCAGTAACATCATCATCCCAACTCTCTAATAATGTTTCTGCTGTCTGCAAGGCTCGATCGAGCTCTGCGCGATGACAGAAGACTTTCACACCGAGTTCGTAATAAATCCTGGCGCTCTGATTTCGCAAAGCTGCAGCCTTGCTTGTCTCCCACACCACGAGCGCTACGTCGCGATCCTCTGGGACGCCCTGAACTATCAGAGCCTCAATGTATATCATTCTTTGGTCAAATGTCATGTGTACCCTCGCTCTTCTGCAATCGTCTCCAATGTATTTGATATGCATCATTCGATCAAGGTAATCCGCACCATTGATGCTTGAAAGGATATCCAACAGTACTTCCCAAACACTGCGTGGAACAAGATGGGGAAAATGCACAAGTGCACTTCGGCACATTAAGTAGTTCCTCCATACTTTTCGTACTTGACGTTTGAAGATCTTGATGTCGACTTTAGCAGTAGCAGGGTTCTCGGAAGCTGACCTTAAACTGGCCTTCAAGCTTTTTAAATGGCCCCAAAATGATTCTGGGAACTTTTGGATGTTTTGTTGAGAGAACTCGAGGGTTGGAGTAGTAGTAGCATCACGAGTTAGAACTTTTTTCATTCTTGCCAACATAGAAGTTTTAGGTTCTGGTGTGGAAGTTATGGTAGGAGCGGTATCTGGAAATATAAAATTGGAGGGGTGAGGTGGAACTGAACAGCCATTAGTATATAGTATGTACATAAAGTTGACCATCAAGTACCATCCTCTGGATCCAGCCCGAAATCTTTTTTCCGCTGAATGTGTTCATTGGGCTGAATGTTGAAGAGGATCTCCCGAATCTTCCATCGGTCCTCTCGGGTGATAACTTCCTTGTCGGAAATGGCACGAACTCTCGATATCAGACTCTCTAGGTCGTTGTTTGCTATTGTTATATCCCGGGTATCTTCCTCCTGGTCGATTTTGCTTTGGATCGCATCTTCCATGTCTTCATCTGCCACTCCATCCCTTCCTAACATCTCCTGGTTCCTTTTGTCCAAGTCGTCCAGTTCTGGTCGCATTGAATCCAGCAGGGCCTCTTCTGGATCTCCACTTACCTCCCTCCGGTCTCCGTCAGGCGTCTCCTCGAAGTATCTGACATGAACGGTTGGTTTATCTTCTGCGGAACGCCGAATGGCACTTTCTGGTGGGGGATTGCCACTGCCATTGGTCACATTTCGAAGCAGCCATGGCGGTGGTGGACGTTGCCGTCGGGGTGCATCTAATCGTAGCAGGCATGACCTGCATATATAGCCTGGAGTTCTGGTGGGCAGAAGTAGTCGCGGGGGCGGCATAGATGTGGTTTGGTATTTGGTGTGTTTCCATAAAAAAAAGTCGGCTCGTTTTTTTCAGGTTGAGGTTCGAAGCCTGCAATTCCCGTCATTGTCAGCCTCAGCCATTCAGCCTCGTCGCGCAGATGCAATCGCGTCTCCCAGCAATCAACCCTGGCGTACTCAAGTACAGAACTGTACTCCTGCAAAGGCAAAGGCAAAGGCACATAGCACATAGCACATATCAGAAATGTCGGAACACGAAGAAGATGTTAGCCATGCCGGCTTGGATTCAATTGATCATCAGGTAAATTTATTTGGTTTATTCAAGCACGTTGTGACGACGTGACTGTTGCTAACTTGAACATAGCCAGCCTTCATATACACCCCCCGTCACAATCATAACGATGCACCCATCGAGCCGCCTACAAAGCGAAGAAAGATAGGTACAGGCCGAAGAAGAACGTCAGCGTCAAAATCATGGCCAACGCTGCAACCAAATCCAACCAATTTTGAACCACTTTTGCGCGGAGCGGAGAGTGAGGATTGTATATTGCTGCGCCAGGAGCTATTTCAAAAATGCTGGTCGGAAACAGACTCGCGCATCCAGGTGCAAACTACTCCCACTGATGCCCCTGGGAATGCCACGCTAAAAATTGGTGTATTCTAGTCGGTATTAGAGGAAGCAAATGACGATACCCTCACCGAAGTCACGAACTTTGTTAATGCCCCTGAAAATTTGGAGTAAGAGAAGATGGTGTGTTTCATTGAAGTTTGTACTAAAATCTGCATAGGATCAGTGACAGGTTACCTGCGAGTTTCATTGTCACGGGGCCAAACATTGCATCTCAAGGCCTTTTATTCAAGCAGCTATCAACTCGGCTGAGAGTAGAGGTCGATGGACCAGTGGTAGTTCTACGCTCTGGAGATGCCTCTAATTTAAAGGCTATATTGAAGCAGCTTATCCGTGCAGCTACAAACCAGGGCGGTCATGATGAAGAGGTACTTCATGAGCAAGATGTGGGAAACCCTTAACAACTTACACTCAAGACCATCTGCTCACACGAGATAGGGACGAAAACTCTTGTATTATGATCTTGAAATCCTTCGTGGTTATGTCAGAGCACATTCGTACAAAAAAGTCGTGATTGCATTTCAGGACAGTGAGGGCTTCGAAACCAGTCTATTGGTCGAGCTGATCACATTATTCAAGTAAGCTGAACTGAATGCCATCCAAGATCCAATGCTAATTGTTCGCTTAGTTCGTGGAAGGATCGGATTCCATTTGTGTTACTATTCGGAATTGCAACATCTGTTGAGCTTTTTCAAGAAAGACTTACACAATCTGCAAGTCGCTGTATATACGGCATACAGGTTGATGTTGAACAGAGTAGCGTGATCATTGAAAAGATATTCCAGAAAGCAGTTGCTAGTTCTGGGGCCACTCTACGACTGGGGCCTACGCTTCTCTCTACACTCATTGAACGACAAAAAAGTTATGTTCAGAGCGTGCAATCTTTTATTGCTACTATTAAGGTAAAACGAAATTATCACTTTCGAATGCAATAATCACTGACTGATATAGTATACATATATGTGTCATTTTTATGGAAATGCATTGAGTGTGCTGAGCGATACATCACAAGGTTTTGCTAAATCTGTCAAGCGTCTTCAACCATTCCATTTAGAAACAATCAGAATGCTTCCGTCATTTCAGAAGCTCGTCGAGTCGAAGGTGGAGGGCGGAGAAAGAATTCGTCCCCGAGAACTTCTAGAGGAAGATGCCGTTGTACTCGAGGAGGTCGAAATCGCTCTCGAGCACAAAGAGAAAGACATTCTCCGACTTTTGAGAGCCCTTCACGTTTTTCGACAGGCCACTAATGACGCAGATGGTGGTATCGAACTATACATGACCATTTTCGAGGGCGGACTACAGGAATCCGACTACCTCAATCGGATGCTTACTTCAATTAAAGGAATGGCACCTAATGAATTAATTGCCTTTACAGGCAGAATGATCACCGCAATAGAGGACGGAAGCCCAGCGATGGAGCTCGAAGGCTGGGCCGATGAAGACCAAATATTCCTATCAACAATTCAAGATATCAAAGCAGAAATCGTCGCTCTGCAGGAACAAGCAGAGGGAAATGGCACTCCCATCCGCAGTAGCGAGGTCATCAACAGCAAAAGCATGCGAACAACCGTCATCGCTCAACGGGTAGAAATGGCCCGACAAATGTCTTCCCTTTCCGAAGCAGAAAGGGATTTTATTAGTCTCATTGAGAAATTAACAACCCTCCTCTATGCATACTTTACCCTAGGCAACCCACAAGACTTATTCCTACACGAAACATGGCTCTGCGATTCCACCAACTCGATTCTCGAGGTTTTCGCCCCGAAACCTAGAACGGCCATTGAAGAAGCCCTTTTAGCGCCGAATGCATTTATTAATTGTGAAGCTGCTACCGATGGTGATGGACCATCGGCTACACAGCCTCCTGTCGCCATTTTGTATCAGAGATATTTGGAGGCTGGTTCGTTAATTAATATGGCTGATATGTGGTCTTCGTTCTTGGAGATTGTGGCGGGGGATGATCCGGAGTATAATGAGAGGGAGGGCTTGATGTTGTTTTATAGGGGATTGGCGGATTTGAAGTTGTTGGGGATGGTTAAGCAGAGTAAGAAGAAGACGGATCATTTGGCCAAGGTTTCGTGGAGGGGTATTTGAGATGGATTGTAGAAATCAGGATGTGAATAAGGAAATCTTGACAAATTGAATTGGTTATACGAGTATGTTGATTGCGTAGTAACAGGACTTGGTTCTTGTTTTTTCTCTCTCTATCATCTGGCAGGGCTTCTCTATTATCTGGCAGGGCTTCTCTATCGTATTGGGATTGGGAGAGGGGTGTTGGTTAGAAATGTGCATTCGTTTCTGTAAATGCGAAAGGTTTTAATTCCGGAATGGTTCGCTGATGTGTTCGTAGCAACAGGATCCGTGAAGCGTCGTACGTCTAAGGTACGTATCGTATATACGTTATGCAAAGAACCTGGTATCCAAGTAAAGTCAGGTTGACAAGTAAAGTCTTATATACAAGTACACCTCGGATACCAACCCGTTCTTAGCTCGTGAAAATGCGCCTCTGGAGTCTGGATAGTTTCCTAAGCAATTGTGGGACCGTAGGATATCGTGTTGTGCCACTGCTACTAAATATCGGGTTCTTGGAGAAAACCCGTTGACTTGGGTTTTGAGTCTGGGGGGTATGAGGCTTCTCATCTCTTCGTCTGGGCCTTTTTGTGGTTGGCGAGTTCTGCGAGGTGAGAGGCTGTGGTTGAGAGTGTTTCGAGGAGGTAGTCTGTTGGTTGCATTGAGAGAGCGCCTTTTCCCTGGACTTAGGGGGTTTGTAGTTAGTTTTTAATCTTCATATGGGTTATCAAGATTTCTTCTAGTCCAGAGTTACTTACAAAAGTGAGAAAATCTCGTCAAGTCCCTATAGAGACCATAAATTTTCATATGAGTAGACTGGAATCTCTATCTTTGTACCACCAGATAGTCTTGTCCTCTCCCCCACTCCGTCTCGCTTAATAAAGTAGCTCAAACCCAAAAATATCGCTGTCAACAACTACAACAAGCTAGAATCTTAAATTTAACCATCTCCCTCTGGAAACGATTTACCAACCAAAGCCTTGATCATGGAAGACACTCTTCTCTAGGTCCCTGCACATCTCCACTAAATTCTAAGCTAGCCCCTTCTATAGTCCGAAATCCGTAATACTAAAGCAGTTATAGCTCCCCTAAAACCTCCCACTGAATCAAAAGATCGAAGAAGAAGGAACAAAACGAAAACAAACCTCAGCCCTAGGCAAAGTCAGACTACTGCCCCCTTCTCCAGTTTCCAGCAAACACATCCGTAACCCCGATCCGCCGTCTCTAATTTTCTAACCATAACTTCATTGACGCGCCTGCCCAAAGATCGTGAATGTCAATTATCCATAACAGTTTACTTCCAGAAATTCTTGCATAGAAACAACTTCTTGGCCACGTAATTCTATCCCATCCATCTCGCATCTTCCAGCTCCATCTAACTCTGATTCTCAGTATCTTTCTGAGAGACTCCCTTCGAAAAAATTCCGAAACAGGAAGAAGACTATGGTATCTCTGTACCACAAATGATAATTCCATTGATATTTCCAAGAATCTGTCTCAGTTTCAGTTCTAGTCTTGAAATTCAAAAAAGTCTTAGTAGGTACAACAATGATACAACCCCCCTCATCCATCTTCTCGTCCTCAAATCTCCCTACTATTATCATACTTCCTCTTCCTCAACAGCGAATTCTTATCCACCCCAAATTCCTCAACAACAAAAAATAGCCCGATATATCCTTCACATACTGTAGTATTCCCACTTTGCGACAGTGTAGACATTTTAAAAAGTGCTCATCACAACTTACTGGTTTACAGGACATGCACGTCTCCGTTGCTCTGACGGGGAATGTCTTACTGTATCATAATCAAACAAGATTGTAAATAAAGAAAACTAAATCAACCCCTGGTTAATCAATTCTTTGAAGTTTTCGCTACGGTACTGCATATGAAAATCACAGGTTCTGCCGTGAGTAGAAAGGTATTTGTTAGTAAATCCACTTTCCACAAGAGCCATGAGATCATGAGATAAGTCTACGGGGCATTTTCTCGCTAAGCTCCGAAACTACCTATACTGGTGTATATATTGGTACATATTTTGGTGGAATATTCATACAACCCAGGCAATGAGTCAGATTTTAATTATTGACCCTCGGTATATGATTTCTGGGAGAAGATAACTCTGGGCCTATGCGCAGCTTGAAGTTTGGATACCAATCAAGCCACAACATAACATGGGGGAGGGGTTCAAGATCTGGCTCTACAGTATATCTCATTCATTATTATTTTAGGCTCCAGCAATGCAATGCTGCGCTAATTCCCCTGAGACCTTCTTTGTGCCTTGCAAATAACGCCCGTCCAGATGACAGCCATCCATCACATCGTACCCACTACTTAGCTCAATATTGATAAGAACCTCCAAGAATGAAACCCAAAGATCCCTGATCTACCTAGGATGACCCAATCTAGCTCGTCCGTCCGTCCGTCCGGCAGGCCTATATGTGTTTTGAAGATCAAAGCTAGAAGAAAGAATATTTACTCTAATCTAGCCTTACTCTCCCAACCTTTTTAGCAAGCCGATCGTCGCTACCATCACCGCTTGATGGCGATGGTCGTTTGGGGGGTCTCTCACCAGTCGATTGTAATATTGCAAGTAATGTAGCCCAACCAGGTGTTGACAGCAATTGGTAGCCATCAGCAAGGTCATGTTGAGAGGCGACCCTACAGAGAAGAGCCTCTTCATCCTGAACAATTGTTAGTCTCCGGTCAAAAGATGGGACGTCATATTTTAAAAATTTACCTTGCTCAAGACACCATAGCCATGAAGGAAGCAGAGGAGATGGAAATCAGAGACTGCCGCAATCCCTTCGTCTGCCTTCTTGAGCTCCCCGTTCTTGTCCAGGCCCAACCGTCGGCTAACGTCTCCTAGATCTTGGGCTTGACCAATGACTGATCGATTTTCGATAGGGAAACCTGGAGTCTTCGCCTTGAATTGAGGATTGGATTGCGTGGGAAAGCCGTGGGTAAGTGTGACTAGAAGATATTCAACAGGAAATGAAGGTTTGGCATTTTCCTGTACTTGTGCACCATACTCGTTGATCTTTCGGAAGAATACTTCGGGAATGTAACGTGTTTTACTCACAGAACCATCATCATCTTCCTCGCTGCGGACAAGCATGACTGAAGGGTCAACAGATGGCTCCACAATGTCCGCTCGCACCATCTCGACAGCAGAATTTGAGGCTTGGTACGCAGAGATTGAAATTTGACCAGACTCATCTCCAGTAACAACACACGTTACGAAATTGGAGCCGAATTTTCCAGTGTCGCTCCATTTTGTAGGCTTAGGGTGCTGCGCTTGTAATCTAGCAGCGAAGGCAATCTCGAGAGATGATAGATAGTATGAATCGAAATGGCGTTTACACAGTACCGAACCGTCACCTGCACCGGCATCTAATAAATCAGTCCAAATTACACCCACTCTTTGCAGTCCACAAAGTCTTGCAACTTCATCAACTTCCTTCTCGTTGTCCCACTCAGATAGGGTAACACCATCCAGTTCATCTATCTGGGGAGGCTCGTAGACAGCTTCAACAATCGCTTTTATACCAAGTGGAACTTCGGTATACTCAGCATACCGACCATACATGTAGCCGATTCTCTGGGCGCCCGTTCTTCTCCAGAAATCCAATAGACCGTCCACAATAGAAGCGTCCGCAAATTCGACATGGTCGACCATTCGGAAGGGTTGAGGCTGTAGTGTAATTGCACTAGGTTGGCACTTGGTGCATATTCCTAGAGGAAATTGAGGGTGGCCACTTGGGCAGTTTGGCTTGACGCGGTAGTATGGTTCGCTAAGTGGTGGCATAAATGAGCTTCCTAGTTCGGGCTTGTTGGTGGCAGAATTAATCTTGCGCAGATATGAGTGAAATGAGGGATTCTTGATTTTCTTCTCCTTCAAATAGTCGGCATTGTATGGTTCCAAGGGGGTACAATAATCGCATGCTCCTCGATCTCCATGCCTACACATCTTTGGGTCTCGTTTTCGAGGTATTCTACCATCCTGCTTGTCTAGCCGATCGTCTACCGGATTCTGCTTGACAACCTCCCAAGGGTTCTTAATCTTCTCTGATGAGCCTGTAGCAGCGAGCTGTGTTGGATCAACCGGCAAGTCTGCGTTTGGTAAGACTGCTTGCCCATTCAATCTATTCGAACTGGTGAGCAAGCCTGAAGAATTTGCTGAGGTTGAGTTATCGCCATTCGCATTTCCGTTTGTCAAGTTGTCTGCGGTCTTGTAGTTGATGAAAACCATATCGCCGTGGCTGTAGATCAAAGGTTAGCAAACATCGGTAGTTTTGTTTGAATGAGAGGTTATTACCTCATGCCAATCTGCGATACCTTGAAACCCGCAATTTCTTTCAAAAGCTTCGTATCTCCTCCCGCGAAGGGTTTATTCGAAAGCGTAAGCGTATTGTAGTCGACATTTTTTGGCAAGTGTTCGGAAAGCTGGGCTTGATCAGTAAGGGAGTCTCTACATGCACGATCTAAGAACCACCAACCTTTCTCGCAAAATCAGCAAAAGTATCTGCTGGCTCCACTGTGATTCTGAATGTGCCATCTGGACCTCTGGCACGAATGAGCATCTCGATCTGTTATGCAGAGGTTGTTCCTCTCGTTGGTTGTATCGATCGTGGAGGGGTAGTCGACCGGACCTTGAATGCCACGGGTGCGAAAACCACCAAAAGGACACAGATGCGGGCGGAATATGTTGTTGCAGGTTGTGGAAGAATTTGAGGTGGATGTGGGTTGAATTTATTTGGGTTCAGACATTGAAGGCGAATATGAGTACTGTAGGAAGTGAATAGAAGTCTGGAGAGCTTGGTGGATAGCTCTGTACCTTACGAGTACGCCGCCTTCAGTTGCCTGAGCGGGACCTAGGCTAGGCTGGGGCTGGGGATTGTAGTGATGTCAGCCGATTTGGAGGCCGAACAGAGGGGCCGCTCCGATGATCCGACCGAGCCGTAGGGGTCTGTCCGAAGTCCGAAAGGCTATAGTTTTAAAGTTATACTTGGCCTCTCCAGTCAGGGCTTCGTTCGATAAGAACACATCTGTCTGCCGCTGCCCAACTCTCCCACGAACCAGAACCACAGTTTTGTGCTGGAAATCTTTCGTTTAACCAGGCAACTCTACACATTGACATTCTCGATTTTTTAGATCTTCGCAATCCGACCCCTCTCGAGTCCTGGCACATCCCAATACTACTTGACCGTCGGGGCTTCAATTGAACAAACAGATTCCGCTGCGACTTGCGACAACACCAACCCTCAACCTTTTGACTCGGCGACAAAGCCCAAGTTTTTGACACGATGTTGGGTGTAAATTGGTGGGGCCTTGTGCTCCCGTTTGCCTATTTGATTGTTCTCGTTGGTTCCCTAATGACCTTCTCCTCGATGTATCGAAAACGAATAGCTGGTAGGTCTCTCGCTGCCCCAAGTAAAGGAATGACACTCATATTTCGCAGCGAAATCCGCCAATCTCGCGCCTTGGTTCCCACCGCATTTGCAAAAAAATGTATACCTGTCTTTACTCCACTTGGAGCCAGCCGAGAAGTCGCCAGCTGTCCCAGAGAGTATATTGCGCGCTGCGTTGTTAAGAAGAGCTGTTGAGGATATTAGACGTATCATTGAAATCAGAAGCGCAAAGCAAGCTTGTAGCACGCTTTTACAGCGTGGTAGTGTTGGAGATGATTTATGGCAACGATTTCAGAGAGCCGAGAAAGAGATGGAGGACGAATTAAGAGATGTGGTTATGGAGGTTCGTGACTTATTCTAAATTCACATGTGTCAAGTACTGACTTTGAACAGGCAAATGCACTTGGTCCAAACTGGGGTCAAACAATCTTCCAATCGGCAAACGAGATTGCTGCAGGCACACAATTCAAAACCAGACTCGACGAGATCACTTCACAAACCGAGGAAGAGAAGGAATGGTGGGAAAAGCGAAGGGCATCTATCCAATCCGAATTCATGAAGGAAATAGAAAACGAGGCTCCGAAAAGCCCTGCTAAGAAGATTGGCGGAAGTGTGACTAGCGATGACGATGCGGTTTTGGTGGACAGTGCCAGCAATGCTGGGAGTATCAGGAAGAAGAAGGGAAAGAAGTAATGGAATTATGAGATTATAGGCATCTTTCTCTGTACAGTTGCATTAGAGGGCGTTCGGGCGAATTGGGAAGTCACATACCTACACTTGTAAGATACTGCTTTTTGATAGGAGGGACTTTTTCTGTTTTCTCTATACTATCGTCCTACGAATCCCATTTTTGATCCCTTAAATCCTTTAGGCGTCCTGCTTGTGTACTATCATGGCGCCTATAATTGAGAAGCTTTCTTTTCTAATAACATGTCAATATATCATCTGGAGAGGTTCTAAGCCATGAAACTACTCATAATCTAATTACTTAGACTGGGGCTCTTGCGAATAGTAATCATCTTTCCTCGTCAACAGCATCTTCAATACGATTGATTTACTAGCAATCTTACTGGTACTAGCAAGTCACTGGATGGCAAGTTGGTGGCAATTAAGCTTGAAAATAATCATTCAAGTGGCATTTCGTCAACTTCCCCAACTACTTTTCATACAAGTTGCCCGCTGCTTTCTTTGTCTCCAAACCCTCCTACACCACACAAACAAAGACAAGACCACAACATCATTGAAGTAAACAAAGAAACCCTCGTCCCAAAAATAGAACCTCCCACCCAGTCCCCAAAAATAAAACAACAAAGAGCCTTCCATCCCCTTTAGTCACTCCCAGAATAAAGCCTATCACATCACATCTGCACAAAGAAAGCCCAGGTTCATAAAAACAGGAGGATGGTTGGAACGGATCTGTTTCTCTCCAGTCAGAGCAAATCATACCAACAGACAGACTGAGCCGATACCCCCAGCATCTTCTCTTCTCTTTTTTTCCTTTCGTTTGTTTCGTTTGTTTCGTTTCCTTTTTTTTCTTTGGACCTTATTTGCTATCTATTGCTTCTTAGCTGCCGGCAGCAACCTTTCGTCGTATTCTTTCTTAGGAGGTTGATATCGTACATACACACATACATACACATTCTTTTAACTTCTGCCTTTTTATTCCAACGGACAAACAAAAGGATCGTCTAGAGGAAGTGTACATCGTACGAGTGCCTATTCTCTTGCACATACACACAACATCTATACCAACAAACCCCACCCACCCAAAAGAAACTCACCAACCAAACCTGCCAAACCCCAAAATAAAAAAAACATGTCCACCCCAACCCACCTTTTGTCCCGGCGCCAAACAACCAACCCCCTCCTCGCCCAAAAAGTCCAACAAATGGCCATCCCCCTGCGCCCCCTCGTCTCGCTTACAGACGGGACACCACACCCCGCCTTCCCCTACACACTACTAAGCTACTGGCTACTCACATCCGCACAACTTGACGACCTGGCGCACTTCTACCACCAGCGTACACCCTGCGTGTGGACGGAACGTTATCCATGTCCCGTGGTGTGGCGCACAGATGCGAGTATGGAGGAGAAGAGACGTAGGATTGGACGATTTATTGGGTTGAGGGGGTGTGAGAGTCCGGTGCTGAGTGAGGAGGATATTAGAAGGGAGGTGAGGGAGGCGAGGTGGAGGGAGGAGGAGGAGGAGATGTGGGGAAGGAAGAGGAGGGGGTATTAGGTTTGAGAGATTCTGGGGTGGGTTTTTTGAGTGTTTTTAGCGAATACATGTTCTGTTTTTTCTTCTTCATTGATTTTGGAGATTGGTGTTGTGATTTTTTACTTATTTTGAATGGATAAGTGATTTAACAAAAATGATATCATTGACTGTGCCTCTAGATCTTGCAGCACCGCACTTCGCTTGTATTCGCCCAAGACGAGTGTCACTGGGTAGTCTGGACTATTAAGCGAAGTATCAACTCATACGGGGAAGAATAAGTAAATCAACTAATAAGCCAACAAAAGTTAGAATGAGATGAATGAGGAAAGATTAGGTAAGTATGCGAGGTTTAAGTACAGGGTATACAGGGTGAAGAACGAGTGATTATTCAGTCCCGTATAGACCAATAATACTGTTGTAGATCTATAGTACAACCGAGACTTCCTTGCCACGCATCATGAAAATGAGATCAAGACCCATGTATTATCCGAACTCTGCATCACCACAAAACTCGGTCTTCATATAGTCATTTTGAAATCTTCAACCAACGTATATTTTGAACACAATTTGTCCACCTCTGTCTCGCCTGCCCATTAATCTTCGCAGAACTGTAATTCCCAAACTTCAACAATAATCTTCCTAATATAACCCTGTGCCTTAATTTTCTCAAAACGGAGCTCCCGGCATCTTCTCACTCGAAAACTCTCTTATTGGGTGGATGCAAGTCTTCCTTTCCAACTCCATCCACCGCATCTTCCAGCATCTTCCTACAATCGGTCATAAAGTCCGTCTCTACAATAAAACCAGTAAATCACTTCCCACAGCGTTCCAACACCCAAAAATTCCAACTAATCTTTCCCTTATTCCTTAACAATACAGGCTATTCCACCAAGGCGAAGCAATTGACTACTTTGCTCGAGCATCGAGGAACCATCTACAAGCTACATCCGATACGAGAACTATACCTCGCTCACTTTTCAGATGAAGAACTTCTGAGCACAGTCTGAATAAGTGGTGTAATTGATTGATTCCCAAGTTTGTCGTTTATTGATAATATAGCTAGGAGTTTGACTCCTAATACTGCACCCAAGAGTCTCCATTTCTAACATAGCTTAGATGAAGGGAAAGAGACTCTCAATCCTCTGGCGAGGCAAGAAAAATGGGAGTAAGATTGTAGATAATAGTTATGGAAGCTTGTTGTGTTAGGTCCAGTAAGGAGACATGATGTATTTGGTATTAATAGTAGACAACATGGGACTAGAATTGTGCTTGCAGAGTTCTAGTGAAGAATAGATAGGACGAAGTGGGGACTTGCATCACAATCATTAATCTATAATACATAGAAAACAGGATTTAGTATCTAGAAGTAACTCATATAAAGACGAAGGTCAGACCCAAGCCCCCTTTAATTACGCGAGACTTTATTATAGAAACCTTAATTCGACTAAGCGAAGCGTAGTATTATACTACCTATATAAACTCCTTAATTTCTAATCTAGGAAGTCTTCAGCTATACAGAATCGGTCCCTTTTATACCTAGCTAATAAGTAGGGCTTCCTCCTAGCCTTCCGGCGACGCTAGCCAAAATTTACTAGCCATCTCTAGATTGTCTTGTCTTGCCTTGTACTAGTCCGTTATGGTAAGCAGCCAACTAGTCCTAGTTTATATAGCGAATTAGGTAATAGTTAGAGTAGAGCGCTCGAAGGACCTTCGCTTTTATGCCCTTGGTAAGGTGGTAGTTGAACTGGCTTATTCGTACGCTTTACACCTTTAGAACAGGTGCAAAATAAGCATCGTAAACTGTGCTAAGTGGCTTTTTCAACCGATTTGGAATCGTAGTATAGGGTGCCGGCCCCTAGGTGTCTTTTCGTAGTCGCGCTAGCCATGGATTTGAGCTCGTTTAACTATCGATAAAGTAGTACCTTCAAACGTCTGGCTTTAAGGGAGGGGTCTCTGGGGGGGCGGAGGCGGGCGCGAAGGAGAAGGAATATAATCAGGATCTAGATGAACAGAATCAGATTCAAGGGTTAAATCAATTAAGGGCATGTTTGGCTCGCCCAATTTAGAGATTTGTACCAGGTGTAAAAGTCTTAGATTTGCACGGGCTAGAGGACCCTAAGGACTTATGCAAAAGTTTCCCGATTTGTATACAAATTAAACTATTGTAACAAAACAAATGCACCACTGTTTAGCTAGTGCAAAAGTTTTTTCTGTTTTGTTACATATTCTTCGATTTTTGTGTGTAGGTACGGCATCCCGAATCTACCACTAAACTAGATGACTAAATCGCAAATCGCAAAAGTTACTATTAAGGTTATTTTGTAGGAAATCGTAAGTTGCAAATCACAAAGTGGCTTAGGGTTAGGGTTATATGCTAGCGCTAAAATTAAAGGTAAAACTACTCGATATAAGTAAATAAGCTTGAATTTAACTCGAACGCTCCTTTAACTCCTCCTCCCGCCCCTACACTCTACCCCGCCCCCCGCTAACAGGGGTCTCCCCTAGCTAACAAATATACTTATATCCCCTCTTGTTACTATTGTTACTATCGTTAATCGTTGTTGCTATCGTTGTTATTGTTGTTGCTATCGTTGTCGTAAAGAAAGAGAAGAGTAAGTAGGAGGGAGAGCGAGGAAAGGTAGGTAGTAAACAATTGTTAGCGTAACACGTGCTAGCCTAGCTATTTTAGGAAGGTAGTATTCGAGGCTAGGATAAGCGACACACACGAAAATATTTCCCCGCTTCTATCCTCTCCGCTGCTCTCTCTCTCTCTCTCACACACACTCTCTTCTGAACGACTTACTAGAGCACAACCCTTATACAATAGTAAGGGTACGACAGCGATGGAGAGTGCGATAGCGAGGAAGGGTACGAGAGTAAGGATACGACAGTAAGGGAATAGGCAGTTAGGGTGTCCACGTAAAAATGCTTAGGCACGTGAAGTCTAAGGTGGAGGTGTGGGGGTATAGGCACTCTAGCACAGTAGTAGTAAATATATGACTTTTACGATTTACGATTTGCGATTAAGTCATCTAGTTTAGCAGTAGATTCGGGATGCCGTAGTAGGATGGAAAGATTTGTACGGAGATTTGTACAAATCTTGAAACTAAAGCGTTGAGGGTTTAATTCATTTATAAAGATTTTTAGGTAGTGTAAATCTAAAAAGATTTGTAATTAGATTTATAACGAATTTATAATCAGTATAAAATAAACTTTTACGGCTATCTAAATAAGCGTATATATTCTAAATATATATATCTTATATAAAAACATATACATACAAATCTTTTTATATAGTATATATCTCTAAATTAGGCGAGCTAAACATACCCTAAAGTAGGTGGATTTAGCCTACTAGGCCCGGAAGAAGAAGTAAAAGACGATATGTTTATAAGAACGAGCCTTAGTCACTTAGTATTTAGAAGGGTAGTAATATAACTACTATATAACTACTAGTTTATCTAAAAATATACCTTTCTGGAAATATAGCGCCCAGGTCTAATCTACTAACCTAATATACCTAGCCTATTATGCCCTACCTCTAAATATATAATAAACTAATAACCCCCTTTCCCCCTCCTCTAACTCTACCAAGTGTAATCCTAAACCCCCTATCTATTTCAAGTAGTAAAACTAATTTACCTAACTATCTTACATAATCACTACTTATTACCCTAAACCTCCGGAACAATAAGAACCTACTCTATATACCTAGAAGAATTTATATCCTCCTACTATCTATAAAAAAGAATTTAAATTGCATAATAATTCTAAATAATTAAATAAATTACTCGAATAATCTAGATAAATAAATTAATTTACCTAATAATCCCACACAATTACAACTAATTACCCTAATCCCCTAGAACAACGAGAACCCACTTAAGACACTTGGGATGATTTATATAATTCTCTTATCGTACAGATTTAGTATAAATTAAATTATCCCAACGATTTAAAACAATTAAAGTGATTGCCCGAACCATCTAGGTAAATAAAATTGGTTTACCTAAATATCTCGATTAATCAGAAGTTATTAATCCAAGTATTTCGAACAATAAAAACAATTAACCCAAATATCTCGATCAATCAGGAGTTATTGGTCCAAGTATTTCGAACAATAAAAATAGTTTACCCAACCATCTCACATAATCACCACTTATTAACCTAAATCCCTAGAACAATGGACAATTATCACAGGTCTGTCGGATAATTCAAAGGCAGGGACATCAACTTAAGAGATCAAAAAAAGAACTTTTGTATTTCATTTACTCGCAAATATCGCACATGGAAAATCATGTCAGTCATCGAGTTTCAAACGCCCCCGGAGACTACACCTAGCCTATACACAATTGAAACCTAAATCTCAACGAAAGGAAATTCAAGCATCTACAATGGCTTTCCACCAATGAAATCGGACCATCTGCGAACCTCCGATGGAACACCTTCTTTTCGTGGCAACTTCTCGTTCATGCATTGGGCGAAAAGCTCGGCAGTCTGTGATAAGTGTGTTAGTAATGATCAATGGAAATAATGGGAATGTTGAGCTTACCTTTGGCTCCATGAAAAGTGGCACACCAAAGTCTACGGCATTTCGACGCATAACATAGTCGACATCAAGGACAGTCTTTCCTCGGGCCTGGGCCAAGTTGAAACATCCACGGATATCGTACTTTTGGAATACCTCTCTCAAGGCACGTTTATCTTCTGTTGGGAATTCAATAACCTCCACCTTGATGCCGTTGCTTGCAGTTGACTCGAGGAACTCCTTAACCTTTCGATCAGCGGCGTAAAGCTTGTAGCCGAGAGGTGACAAGTAGTTGACAATCTTGGTAAGAGAATCCTTGGTGACATCTCCACCGAACAAAAGACCTTCTCCTGGCTCTGGCATACGGAAGTTCATGGTTGATTGCAGAGATGCCCAGTAAGCCTCAACGAGGTTCTTTCCGAAGCAAGCAATTTCACCAGTACTGGACATTTCGACGCCCAAGAAAGGATCAGCACCAGCAAGACGAGTCCAGGAGAATTGGGCAACCTTGGTAGCAAGGTAATCGCGCTTGACAGCCATAAGATCAGTTGATTCAGGAACGCCCTTGCCAACAAGAGCCTTGGTGGCGACATCGATGAAGTTGATACCAAGAACCTTGCTGACGAATGGGAAAGAGCGGGAAGCACGCAAGTTACATTCAATAACCTTCAAGGCAGGTAAGCCACCTGCAGGGTCATCGGCCTTGATGATTTGCATGTTGAATGGTCCAGTGATGCTCCATGCCTTGGCAACCTTGACGGCAATTTCCTTGACACGGTCCATGGTAGCTTGATCGAGAGAAGCGGGAGGAAGAATAAGAGTAGCGTCACCGGAGTGAACACCAGCTTGCTCGACGTGCTCACTGACAGCGTGGATGATGAGCTTGCCATTGGAACTGACGGCATCGACATCGATTTCTTGGGCACCCTCAATGAATTTGGTGATGACGACTGGGTGGTCTGGAGAAACGTTGCTGGCAGCTTCAAGCTTGTCTTTGAGTTCATCCTTGCTTCGGATGACGGTCATGGCAGCACCGGAGAGAACGTAACTTGGGCGAACAAGGACGGGGTAGCTAACTTGTTCAGCGAATGCCTCAGCATCAGCAACGGAAGTAAGTTCCTTCCAGGCTGGTTGATCAACTTCAATGCTGTCAAGGATTTCGGAAAACTTTTGTCTGTCTTCTGCTTTGTCAATGTCCTTAGGATCGGTACCAAGAATCTTGGCTCCACCAGTTTCTTGAAGACGAAGAGCAATGTTTTGAGGTAATTGACCTCCGACAGAGACGACTACACCGGTAGCAGACTCGAGTTCGTAGATATCCATTACACGCTCGTAGCTCAACTCTTCAAAGTAGAGTTTGTCGGCAGTATCGAAATCAGTACTATGAGATGTTAGTTTTGCGTTTTTTGGAACGAAAGAGCTACTTTCCTATAGGTCTCTGGGTTGCTGAATTTCAATCGTCAGTGGGTTTCATTGAGAAGAATCTACTCGGAGATCACTTACTAGTTGATCATGACAGTCTTCTTGCCCATCTCCTTCAAGGCAAGGGTGGCGCTGACAGCACACCAATCGAATTCGACAGAGCTACCAATTCTGTAGACACCGCTTCCCAGAATGATAGTTCCGTGATCATCGAAAGTTACATCGTGGGTTGTGGCGTTGTAGGTTGTGTACACTGCAACATGTTAGCAGACTGAAAAATAGCCGAAAAGGTCATGTGACTTCTCCCAGCATAACATTTCCAAGTATGGGGCCTTACAGTAATTGGTGTTTGCAGGGAACTCAGCGGCCAAAGTATCAATTCTCTTTACGAAAGGAGTGATGCCAAAGTTCTTTCGGCGAGCTCGGACTTCATCCTCGGTGCTTCCAACTGCCTTTGCAATTTGCTTGTCAGAGAAACCCATTTTCTTAGCCTTCTGAACGAGTTCTTTCTTCAGCCCGAAAAGACTTCCAACATCCTCCAATTCGCGTGTGCAATCGACGATGTTTTGGAGCTTATACAAGAACCATTTGTCAATCTTGGTCAAATCGTGAACCTTGTCGACTGAGTAGTTCTCGTGAAGCATAGCCTGTCCAACAGCGAGCCATCGGCGGTCGGTTGGGTTGGCCAATTCATAATCAAGGTCCTCGAATTTATCGCCTTGGAATCCGATGAAGCGGGGATCCACCTGTCGAATGGCCTTTTGAATAGATTCCTCGAAAGTTCGACCAATAGCCATAACCTCACCAACCGACTTCATGGCACTACCAATGTCACGCTTCACGTGTTGGAATTTGGCCAAATCCCATCGAGGAATCTTGGTAACAACGTAGTCCAAAGAAGGCTCAAAGTTAGCGGTGGTGGTCTTGGTAACTGCATTTGGAAGCTCAGGGAGAGTGTGTCCGAGACCAATCTTTGCAGCTGTGTAAGCAAGAGGGTAACCAGTTGCCTTGGAAGCGAGTGCAGATGATCGGGATAGACGGGCGTTGACTTCGATAACACGGTAATCGAGTCCATCGGGTTGTAAAGCGTATTGGACGTTACACTCGCCGACGACACCCAAATGTCTAACAATCTTGATGGCAGCCGAACGAAGCATGTGGTATTCTTCGTCACTGAGAGTTTGACTGGGTGCCACTACAATAGAGTCACCAGTGTGAATTCCGAGTGGATCGAAATTTTCCATGTTGCAGACAGTGATGCAGTTGTTGCTGGCATCACGGACCACCTCATATTCAACCTCTTTCCACCCCTTGAGAGACTTTTCGACCAGAATCTGAGGAGACAGGGTGAGAGATCTTGCAGACATGTTGCGGAGCTCTTCCTCGTTGTTTGCAAAACCTGACCCAAGACCTCCGAGAGCATAAGCAGCTCGGACGATAATAGGATATCCAATTTCCTTAGCAGCCTCCAAAGCTTCATCAACGGTTCCGACAGCAATTGATTGGGCGACTGGGATGTTGATCTCACCAAGAGCCTTAGCGAAGAGATCTCTATCTTCACTTGTCTCAAGGGTCTTGATGCTGGTACCCAAAACCTTTACGCCATATCGCTCAAAGATACCCATTCTCTCCATTTGAACACCCAAGTTAAGGGCAGTCTGGCCTCCGAAGGTGAGGAAGATACCATCGGGACGTTCTCGCTCAATGACATAGGTGACATATTCTGGAGTAACTGGTAGGTAGTAGACTTCATCGGTAAGAACGTGCTAGTAAAATCGTCAGTAACTTTGTGTAGGATAGTATAGAAGGTGACTTTACTGCAGTCTGAATAGTAGCAATGTTAGGGTTGATGAGAACTGAAGACACTCCAGCTTCCTTCAAAGCCTTCAAAGCCTGGGATCCTATATGGAAAGCGTGTTAGCCCCGCCTATCTACTTTGAAAAGCCAAGTCCTCTCGTGCCACCAATTACGAAATGTGCCACACAAAAGTGCAAAGATCCCATAGCTATGGCGCAAAGAAATAGCCCCATGGTAACATATAGCGCGATTGGTTGTGCCCGAGATTCTTTCCCAAGTGACTCATTCCACTCCAAGGGCGAGAAATTTGGAAACCCACGAACCTGAATAGTCGAATTCTCCAGCTTGTCCAATTGCCAAACCCCCAGAACCAATAACCAGGACCTTCTTCACGTCCACAGGGTTCTTGGCTCCCTTTATGACTCCGCTCTCCAAGTATGCCTTTGCATTTGGGGCGGTCTGGCTTTGGTCCCGACGAGTGACCGAGACAGAGAAAAGACGAATTGGCTGCGCATTCTTGCCAGTGACAGCTTGTGTCTTAGGATAGAGACATCTGGGAGTGCTGCGGATGGTGGTGAAGCTTCTGCCAGCCGCAGAAGGAATTCTGATCTGGCGAAGGGAGCAGCTTGAACGAGTTGCTGCGCGGATGGAGAAAGCCATGGTGCAGAGTAAAGGATTGAACTTTTTTCTCAATCGTACTTCTTGACACTCAATGGGGATTCTGCCACCTCTCAGAGAGGATTGTTGGGTTTTGTTTGACTAAAAAATATCGTTATGCTTTTCGTATGGTGATGTTGGTGGAATCTTCTTTCAAGGAAAGCTGGTCGGGGAAAGATAAAGTTCCTAGGTTTGCTGAATGGTGACGATCGTTAGAAGATGGTACCATTATAGACTATTGAGACGATTATGACAAGAATGGAACTCACAAGCTTGCTTGGCTCAAAATCTCTCAACATGGTCAATGAAGGGGAGACTGGTATGTGTTGTGTAGGTATGAAAGCAATAGTTGGGAAAGATTTCGAGGAGAAGAGAAATATTATCTTGGAGCTCACCTCACGCTACGCTACGCTGCAGTGGGTCTACCCCAACTGAACCAGCTTTTTTAGTGGTGCTTGGCGGCTGCCCCTCATTGCTGGGCTGGGCTGCGACTAGGCCCGTAGGTTGCTACTAGGGTGCTACTAGGGTGCTACTAGGGTGCTACTAGTTGAGGTACCGCTTTGGACCATATTTGTAGGCTGCTCTAGCGCCGAACTCGGCATGGTGCCAACAATTTTTTTTCTGCCAAACAGGCCCTGGCCCTGAACTTTCAACTCGCTGGAGTCGGGTGCAGTCACGCTAGAGCAAGATTTTCACATTTTCAGATGAACGAATGGGAAGAGTGTGCCCCCACAGCCCTACCCAAGAGCTATTTTGCTGCTGGTATGCTGTGAGCGACCGCCAATCGTCATCTCCAATTAGCATCCCTGCGTGAAGATTTAAGAGGCAGAAATTTAATCCTGCAGCCATGATATCATCCATCGCGTAAGAGCGAAATTTCAACAATTCGAAATCTTCAGAGGCAATCACGAATTCTTCCATTTGCAAAAAGTCAGGTAGTCATTCTTGAATTCTAAATAATTAGGTCTCGAGCTGTCTAAAGATAACTCGGCACGAAACCAGGGCTACAAAACGTAAGCTAAAGCTAAGCTCTATCAGAATTACGTCCGACCTTGATCTATGTTAAGCGATCCGCGGAGCTCAAATTTCTCAGACCGGAACCACGGCAAACCACGTCAATTTCATTTTCTCGCAACTCGTATAAATGACAACGACTCTAAAACAACGAGTGTTTTTCATGCTTTACCTGAATGACTTCGCAAGGTAGACTCTGTCATGCATCAAAAGATAGCCATCAAATCGGGATACTTCCACTTGTGGCTCTTGAAGATGATGGGCCCAAATTAGAATCTCACTATTTCATCTAGTTTTTCCTCCGTCTACGACTTCTCCAATCTTACAGCCGGATTTCTCTCAATGAAAGACAGGTCTACCTTATGTCCCAGCAGTTCACGAATGTTATTGACCTTAAACCTATGTTAGAAGTCTCGTAAATGAGTAGAAAAGCAGCACGTACCTTATATTTGATCATAGTTGGTCTTTCCAGACTCAAGCCCCAACCAAAGACCCGCATGTCTTTTGGCAACCCCATCGCCTCCAACATTTCCGGCCTAAACATACCACTATTTCCAATCTCCACGAGCTTGTTCAGCCCCTTATGGAAACTGAAAATTTCCATACTGGGCTCCGTGTATGGGTTGTATGCTGGCTTGAATCGCAAATCCTCGATGCCCATCTTGTGGAAGAAGATTTCCATAAACTCCATGAGCCCACCTAAAGACAAACCATAATCGGCAATAACACCTTCAACCTGGTGGAATTCTGCCAGATGTGTTGCATCAACAGTTTCATTGCGGAAGACACGGTCAATAGAGAAGTAACGAGCTGGTGGTGGTCTTCCATCCGGACCCTTCTTAGATGCCAATTTATGAAGCATTGCTGTCGAGATGGCGGTGGTATGTGTTCGGAGAACCAACCGCAAGGACTCATCTTCAGCCCAAGGGTATCTGTAACCTATTGATCCGTACTTCCCCTCTTGATGTACCTCCTGAACATTCTTCCAATATGATTCATAGTCACCCCTGTCATCCTCTGATTCTGCATGTGGCTTGTCTGCCGTCTTTGGGTCTGATATGTAGAATGTATCTTGGAGGTCACGGGCAGGATGTTGTTGTGGAACGAAGAGAGCATCAAAATTCCAGAAGCCCGTCTCAACATATCGGTTCGTTGGCATCTCTTCAAATCCCATCTCAAAGAAAATTTGGCGGAACTCGTGTCGGACCTTGTTAAGTGGGTGCAAAGCTCCTGCGTTCTGATCGGCTCCTAGCGATTTGAAATTGTATGGCTTGAAAGCTGCGGTTTTCCATGCACCCCTGTCGTCGTTAGTAAGGCGCTGAATGATCAAAATACATGTGTATACTTACGAAGACAGCATGTCCGCAGTCAAATCTGTTTCTTCCCTGGTGATCTCAAGCGCGAACTTAGGACCCTTGACAATCTTGAAATGAATGATCTTCTGCATCTTGACCAGTTTTCTCTTTTTCAAATCTGCGATAATCTTTGGGTCTGGATGGGTTCGTGTTTCTTGAATGATTTTTAATTGCTCGCGAGTGGTATCTTGTATAGAATCGGTCTGTGTGTTTGATCAGTATCTTATCGTATAATGAGGGGTTGAGGGGTAATTTGGACTCACTGAAGCAACCAGACGCCCCTCCTTGCCTTTGGCAATCCACTTGGACTTGAATGCTTTGCCCTGACCGACTTTTACAACATTCTTATCGCCAACTAGCGCCTCGAGTTCGGAAACCGTAAGGCCAGCAACAGCTGTTCGCAGTGCCTCGAAGACCCGCGCTTCGTGGCTACCATTCGCTGCGATTTCGAGAGCCTCAGCTTCCAGAACGGCCTCTTCTCTGTCAATTGTCTCGTACGTTACCATCGACCTCGAGGCTAAGCGGTCTAATGCGCCTTTCAATTCGGTCGATTTGTATGAGGGGAATGTGTCTGCAGAAAGTATCGGCTCTTGCTGGGAGAGTGCCTTGAGGATTTCGGAAGGCAGGTCGCCCGATGGTGCATCTTGTGCGCTTGCCATTGTTGCAGTTTTCCTGCGCAGGTTCGCAGAAGTTCAAAGTGTTTTGTTCTGTTCTTGTAGAGTTGCAGCTTGTAGTCCGTCACTAGGAGTCATCCCCCACCACCTGCAGTGCCCACCAAAATTATTTGATATGCGCGCACAGACCATGCTTCGTTACCTTTCAGCCAAGGACCAGGACCAATTCATTCACTCTAGGAGGATTCAGGAGCACAAATTCTGGGCTCACAAAATCCATACATGGCTAATTGTATAAGGCGATGTGTATCACTTTATGTAATTAAGTATCTTATTAGATTTCAAGACTCCAAAGAATTTCTAGAAGCACATCTTCCACAACATGACAACCCAGGAGCTATGCGGTAAACAGTTGTAGGATCATATACCAGTATTATTAAAGGATTGAGAGTATGAAGCCTAAGTTACACTAGATTGCCCCTAAGGTCCCATTTATATGCGCCCATATATCGTGACGTGTGCCCTCTCGCCCGCCTTCATCCATCGGCTGAGAGCCTATAAGATGTTGAAGGTCAAGGAAGGATTGTCGCGTACTATCAATCAAGGTACTACCTTCTTCCAGCTTCTCCAAAGTTGCCATCTTTGCCAAAGTAGCAGCAGAGTCTGATGCATAAGTCCATCCTCGAGCTCGCGTAGACGAATCTGGCTTCTCATGATTTGAAATTTCTTCCGCAAATGACGCTGAACTCTCCCTTCCGCGACGTTGAGCAGCCTTGTCTGTAAAAGGATGTGCTTGGAGAAGGTGACTCTCATCAGTCAGACGGTCCAGTGCTTGACTTGCTTCCTTCGTGAGTTTCGCTAAGCTAATTGCAAGGTGCGATTTCTGTTGGCTTGTTGCTTTTTGCTGGTTCGAGATGGAGACGAGTTCCTCAAAGTAGGGATGTGAAATATGACTTGTGGAATGGATCGATTTGGGCTCAAACTGTTCGGACAGAGTTGCCTCTTCCGCAAATCCTCCCACATTGACGTCAAGATCACAGGTTGTTGCGTTCACTAAACTCTGCCGAAGTTTCGCATATCTAGCGTATTGCTTGCTAATTAGAAGGAGTTGGGAATCCATAAAACCACGCCCCAATTCTACACTAGGCGAGGGCGAGTGGTGTTCATCTTCGGAATCCGGTGAGTCTCCCGCTCGAGCAAGTTCAGTCTCAATCCAATTAATCAACTCGTTTCGGGCTGTTGCAAGCGCTTGCAACTTTGAGCTCTCGATTGCACTTGGAGACTCATTGTTCGCCCTGAACTTGGCAAGAAGCTTCTGCTCCCTTTTCAAAAGCAATTTTGCACGCAGAACCGATTTTTCAAGCCTGTCCAACAGCGCACTTAAATCGCCCCCCTCCGAGTTTGATTTGGTTCCTGGCGCCTGCAAAACTTCAGAAGGCACGTGAGGAAGGGAGTCCAGATTTTTCAAAACGTCTTGGGGATCCAGATGTTGAGACATAGCAGCGGGTTTCTTGTTCAGCATGTTGATGTAGTCTTGACTAATGCATAGCACATCGTGTTTTTGTTGCTGTTTGACGAGATGCAGAAAATCCGATATTGGGTCTTCGGCATCTTGTTCAACGACAATTTTATTCGTGTTTTGTTTCTCTTGGTGTTCATTGCTGGCTTGTGCATAGTCTCTTCTAGCCTTTAGATTTGCTCGAGCGCAACGTACATATTCTTTTTGCGCCCCCTTAAGGCCGTGAGCCGTGGAATCGAGACTACACGACGAATCTACAAGAGACAATGGCTGAGGCAAGCTGCCCGGCTCTTGTGGGTGAAGAGTTGAATTCAAGTGGCTTGCTAGGATGCGTCGAATTTGGGCTGCGTCTCGTCTTTGTTTGACGTAAGGGTCCAAGGATTTCTGTAGTTTCCTTATTGGGTCTGGAAGACTGAGGGATTCCTGCATGGTATGATGTGATGCTGCTCCAGAACCTCCTTGCTGCTTGCGAATTGGCGGTGTTAATGTCTTGGTTCTTTGACTTTAATGTTGACTTTGATGTTGACTTTTAGGTGGTTGCCGTCGTGTCAGCCTTGTGATAGAGGCACCCACCTGTGCTGATGTAAGCAATGTCAACGTTAATCCCAAACCAAAGTTTTTAAGCTCTACATATTGACCAGGCTGCTCTCTGGCGGAGATCCAGATCCAACGTTGATTTCTATCACATATTGCACTACCCCCTTCCGAATTTCCCAGCCCCCATGGTTACCTAATGAACTTCCGGATTTCTTCTTCATGATAAAATTGGCTCTTCCCACCGTCTCAGTGTGCGTCCCCCAACTATAGGTATCCTGAGCATCAGGACCTTGCCTCGACCACAACATCCCAACAGAAACCCCATATCCAGACAATATGGCGGACAAGGACCAACAGCGCAATGTCTCGCAGTACAAGTATTCGGAGATGTCCAATCTGGTCCTCCAGGCAGACCGACGATTTGTTACTCGGCGCAATGACGAAGTTACTGGTGACCCAGAATCACTCGCTGGAAGGCTAAGTATTCGCGACATGGGGTCCAGGAATGCGCGCGACGATGCCCCGAAACAGAAGAAGAAGGCGACCGGGCTACCGGATGTGGAGAGAGGTGGACTTCAAGAAGGACAAGATGTCTTGGAACGAGAGCAACGGAAACGAAAGCGCGGCGAGCCAGCACAACTCCGTGGCACTGGGATTCTATCTGCTGCGGATGCTTTGGTAGAGGGAATCGTCTATAGACCCCGGACATCTGCGACCCGCGCAACGTACGATCTCATTCTCACGACGGTCGCAAACAATCTTGGTGATGTATCCCACGAAATCGTCAGAAGTGCTGCGGATGCCGTATTGGAATATCTGAAGGACGATGACATGAAGGATTTTGATAAGAAAAAGGAGATTGATGAGCTGTTGGGCACATCCATGACACCAAAACAATTTAATGAGCTTGTGAATTTGGGAAAGAAGATTACCGACTACGAAGCGCAGGATGAGGATGAAGTAATGGGAGACGGAGAGAACGGTGAAGATGGCGCAGAAATTGATGATCGTCAGGGTGTCGCTGTCGTTTTTGATGATAATTCAGAAGACGAAGAAGGAGCCGACATGGTAAACGAGATCAGAGACGAGTCATCCGAGGACGAAGAGGATAGCGAGGACCGCCCTGGAGCCGGAGAGGCCGCAGCTGCTAGTGGAGCTAGAGAAGACGGCGACGAAGGATCTCAGGAGGTACCAGAAGAAGAGGCCATGATCATTGACTCAGGAACCGTTGAGAATGAAGCTGGCAAAGAAAGGGAGAAAAATTCAATCCCCGCTCGCGATATAGACGCCTATTGGCTCCAGAGACAAATCGGCACCATATACTCAGATGCACATATCCAACAAGTTAAAACTCAGCAAGCTCTTCATATTCTTTCTGGGGCCCCTGAAGAGGAAGGCGGCGAGGAAAAGCCTTTGCGAGAAATTGAAAATGATCTAGCCGAGCTGTTTGATTACGAACATCACGAGCTGGTACATAGATTAATATCTAATCGAGACAAAGTTGTCTGGCTCACTCGACTGGCTCGAGCAGAGGACGCCGAGGCCCGGGGGGTTGTGGAGCGAGAAATAGCATCTGAAGGGCTGCGGTGGATTCTCGAGGAATTAAGAGGACTTGCTTCTTCAGATAGCACCAAAAAGCGAAAATTGGAGATCAAAATGGACATTGATGTACCAGCCTCGTTCACGAATGGTGGTTCCAAGGCAGAACAAAAGGGCGATGGCGGGCTTGTAGGAGGACTGCAACCGCGAAAGCTTATAAACCTGGAGAACTTGATATTCGATCAGGGCAACCACTTGATGACAAATCCTAAAGTGCGACTTCCAGAGGGTTCAACGAAACGAACATTCAAAGGATACGAAGAAATTCATGTACCTGCGCCTAAAAAGCGCAATGAACCGGGCGATCGCGATATTCCTGTTACTGAAATGCCAGAATGGGCTCGAGTGCCGTTCAGTTCTGCAACCAAACTCAACAAAATCCAGTCGAAATGTTTTCCTCAGGCCTTCGAAGACGACGGAAACATGCTCATCTGTGCTCCGACCGGTAGTGGGAAGACTAACGTTGGTATGCTAACTATCCTCCGCGAGATTGGAAAAAACCGCAACCCCGAAACTGGTGAAATCAATCTAGATGCTTTCAAGATTGTCTATATTGCTCCTCTCAAAGCCCTTGTTCAAGAGCAGGTAGGAAACTTTGGTGGCAGGTTGAAGCCATATGGTATCACCGTTTCAGAATTGACTGGTGACCGACAATTGACAAAGCAACAAATTGCGGACACACAAATCATTGTGACCACGCCTGAGAAATGGGATGTCATAACCAGAAAGGCTACCGACTTGAGCTATACAAATCTTGTGCGACTTATCATCATTGATGAAATCCATCTTTTGCACGATGACCGTGGTCCAGTTTTGGAAAGTATTGTTAGCAGGACCATTAGAAAGATGGAACAAACTGGTGACCCTGTCCGCCTTGTTGGACTCTCTGCAACCTTGCCCAACTACCGAGATGTGGCAAGCTTCCTGAGAGTTGATCCAGTAAAGGGAATGTTTCATTTCGACGGATCGTTCCGGCCTTGTCCTCTTCGCCAGGAGTTTGTCGGAATTACCGAGAAGAAAGCCATCAAGCAGCTGAAGACCATGAATGATGTTACCTATACCAAAGTACTCGAACATGTTGGGAAGAACCGTAACCAAATGCTCATCTTTGTCCATTCTCGCAAGGAGACGTCAAAGACTGCTAGGTATATTCGTGACAAGGCTCTAGAGATGGAGACGATTGGACAGATTCTCCGAAGTGATGCTGGTAGTAGGGAAGCACTGAATTCGGAGGCCGAGGCTGTGAATGATAGAGAGCTGAAGGATCTACTTCCGTATGGCTTTGGTATCCACCACGCAGGAATGAGCCGGCCGGATCGTACTTCTGTTGAGGATCTCTTCAATGATGGACTCATTCAAGTCCTCGTGTGCACTGCCACCTTGGCATGGGGTGTCAATCTACCAGCGCATACAGTCATTATCAAGGGCACACAAGTTTACTCACCAGAAAAGGGCAGCTGGGTTGAACTTAGTCCTCAGGACGTCCTGCAAATGCTTGGACGTGCAGGACGACCACAATATGATACTTATGGAGAAGGTATCATTATTACCACCCAGACAGAGATGCAGTACTATCTCTCCCTTCTCAACCAACAATTGCCAATTGAAAGTCAGTTTGTTAGCAAATTGGCAGACAATCTCAATGCTGAAATTGTCTTGGGCAATGTCCGCAGTCGAGACGAAGGCGTGGAATGGCTAGGTTATACTTATCTATTTGTTCGAATGCTGCGATCACCTGGATTATACAGTGTGGGGGCAGACTACGAAGAGGATAATTCTTTGGAGCAAAAGCGTGTTGACCTAATACACTCGGCTGCAGTGGTGCTCGAGAAGTCCAATTTGGTCAAATATGACAAGAAGACTGGCAAGTTGCAATCGACCGAGCTTGGGCGTATCTCTTCACACTACTACATTACACATACGTCCATGCTGACCTACAATCACCACATACAACCTTCGATTACCCCCATTGAGCTATTCCGCGTCTTTGCATTGAGCGACGAGTTCAAGTACATTCCGGTTCGTCAGGATGAGAAATTGGAGCTCGCCAAATTACTTGGACGTGTGCCCATTCCCGTTAAAGAAAGTATTGAGGAACCTCATGCGAAAATCAACGTACTTTTACAAGCCTACATATCACGTTTGAAGCTTGAAGGCCTAGCGCTGATGGCAGATCTTGTTTATGTGACGCAATCTGCCGGCCGAATTCTCCGAGCTATATTTGAGATTACCCTTAAGAAAGGATGGTCTTCGGTTGCAAAGACCGCTCTCGAGCTTTGCAAGATGGCCGAGAAGCGTATGTGGCCTACCATGAGCCCTCTGCGTCAATTTCAACATTGCCCGAGGGATATCGTACAGAAGGCAGAGAGAATCGATGTGCCTTGGACTAGCTATTTCGATTTAGATCCACCCAGAATGGGTGAACTGCTTGGGCTCCCGAAAGCTGGTAAGAAGGTATGCGAGTTTGTGTCGAAGTTTCCGC
Source organism: Hymenoscyphus occultus (assembly GCA_900536445.1). Classification (NCBI taxonomy): domain Eukaryota; kingdom Fungi; phylum Ascomycota; class Leotiomycetes; order Helotiales; family Helotiaceae; genus Hymenoscyphus; species Hymenoscyphus occultus. The sequence goes on along the minus strand of UNPT01000106.1, from coordinate 75,917 downwards.
GATTAGATGTTCAAGCCCAAGTTCAACCCATGACACGGTCGATGTTGAGGGTGGAACTGACAATCACTCCAAAATTCGAATGGGATGAGGAAGTTCATGGCACTGCAGAAAGCTTTTGGATAATTGCTGAGGATTGTGACGGCGAAGACATTCTATTCCATGATCAGTTCATTCTCCGAAAGGATTTCGCACAAGCAGAAATGAATGAGCATGTTGTCGAATTTACCGTACCGATTACGGAGCCAATGCCACCAAATTACTTTGTCTCGGTCATCTCGGATCGTTGGATGCATTCGGAGACGAAGTTGGCTGTTTCGTTCCAAAAACTGATTCTCCCGGAAAAATTTCCCCCTCATACTCCACTTTTGGACCTGCAACCTCTTCCAGTTGCTGCACTTAAGACTGAAGACTTCAAGGCTTTGTATCCGAACTGGGAGCGCTTTAACAAAATTCAGACTCAAACATTTACTTCTCTATACTCCACAGATGACAATGTGTTCGTCGGTGCCCCAACAGGAAGCGGAAAGACTGTTTGCGCAGAATTCGCTTTGCTCCACCAATGGTCTAAGCCAAGTCCTGGTCGTGCAGTCTATATTGCTCCATTTCAAGAGCTCGTTGATCTACGATTTGCGGATTGGCAGAAGCGCTTCTCCAAACTTCGGGGCGGCAAGGAGATTGTGAAATTGACCGGCGAAACCACTGCCGATCTTAAGCTTCTGGAGCGAGGCGACCTCGTCTTAGCTACTCCTTCTCAATGGGATGTACTATCACGTCAATGGCAACGTCGAAAGAATGTTCAGACCGTAGAGCTCTTTATCGCGGATGAGCTTCATATGCTTGGCGGGCAGTCAGGATTCGTGTACGAAATTATCGTATCTCGAATGCACTATATCCGCTCTCAGACGCAGCTGCCATTGAGAGTTGTCGGTTTGAGTGTCTCGCTTGCAAATGCCAGAGACATTGGAGAATGGATTGATGCTAAAAAACACAATATTTACAACTTCAGCCCCCACGTTCGCTCAGTCCCTTTGGAGTTGCATATCCAGTCGTTCACTATCCCTCATTTCCCATCACTTATGCTTGCAATGGCTAAGCCCACATATCTTTCCATACTTCAATTATCGCCAGACAAGCCCGCGCTTGTTTTCGTCCCTAGTCGAAAGCAGGCACGTGCAACCAGTCGGGACTTACTGGCGGCCTGCATAGCAAGTGATGACGAAGACAGATTTCTTCATGCGGACGTTGAGCAGATGAAGCCTTTACTGGAGAGGATACGCGAAGAAGCTCTGGCAGAAGCAATATCCCATGGAGTTGGCTATTACCATGAAGCGTTGAGTGCTGGAGATAAGCGAATTGTAAAGCATCTTTATGACAACGGCGCAATTCAAGTCATGGTTGCTTCTCGGGACGTCTGTTGGGAGCTGGACTGCAATGCCCATCTGGTCGTGGTGATGGGGACTCAATACTATGAAGGCCGAGAACACAGATACGTTGATTATCCTCTGAGCGAGGTTTTACAAATGTTTGGCAAAGCATCGCGCCCCCTTGAGGATAGATTAAGCAGAGGCGTGTTGATGACTCCAGCAGTGAAGCGTGAGTACTACAAAAAGTTCTTGAACGAGGCTCTTCCGATAGAAAGTCATCTCCAAGTGTTCCTGCATGATGCATTTGTTTCAGAGATAAGCACAAAAATGATTGAATCTGCGGATGACGCGATCAACTGGACGACTTTCACATATTTCTACCGTCGACTATTGGCAAACCCCAGTTACTACAGTCTGACTGATGTCTCTCATGAAGGCCTGAGCTCCCATCTCTCTGAGCTTGTGGAAACAACATTGAAAGACCTGGCGGAGTTTAAGATTATTGACTTGGACGAAGACGACGATTCTGTTACGCCTTTGAACGCAGCTATGATAGCTGCCTACTACAATATATCATACATCACGATGCAAACTTTCTTATTGTCTTTAAGTGGGCGAACCAAGCTGAAGGGAATCCTCGAAATCGTTTCTTCGGCAACTGAGTTCGAGTCTATTCAAATCAGAAGGCATGAGGATAATTTGCTTCGCAGAGTGTACGATCGGATACCAGTCAAGATGGCACAGCCAAGCTACGATTCCCCCCATTTCAAAGCATTCGTATTACTCCAAGCTCATTTCTCAAGGATGCAATTGCCGATTGATTTGGCTAAAGACCAGGAGATCATCTTGACGAAAGTATTAAGCTTGCTTAGTGCCACTGTTGATATTCTGTCTTCTGACGGTCATATCAACGCCATGAACGCTATGGAAATGTCGCAAATGGTAGTTCAAGGCATGTGGGATCGCGACAGCCCTCTAAAGCAAATCCCGCACTTCACTCCAGAAGCTGTTGCGGCTGCAAACGAATCGGGGTAAGTTTTCTCTTTACAAATGGTCACTGCGCATACTAACATCTCTCTTTTTTACAGTGTCAAGGATATCTTTGAATTTATGGAAGCTATGGATCCTTCTGAGAATCCCAATTACAAGACACTTGTGCAGCGACTAGGATTGTCACAATCTCAGCTGGGACAGGCAGCAGCGTTCACAAACAACAGATATCCTAATATTGAGCTCGACTTTGAGCTCGAGGACCCAGATGATATCACGGCCGGTACCCCAGCGTACATCAAGATCAAGATTGTACGTGACGTGGAAGAAGACGAGGGTGATGTGGACACTACGGTACACGCTCCTTTTTACCCGGCGAAGAAAATGGAGAACTGGTGGTTGGTTGTTGGGGAGGAGAGCTCGAAGACGTTGCTTGCGATCAAACGCATTACAATCGGTCGAAGCTTGAACGTGAGACTCGAGTACACGGTTCCAACGCCTGGCGAGCACGAGCTCAAGCTATTCTTGATGAGCGACAGCTACGTTGGGGTTGATCAAGATCCTAGCTTTACGGTGACCGTTGCGGAGGGCATGGATGAGGATGAGGACGAGGACGAATAGTGAGGTCTTATTACCAGTTGCCACTTGTCAGCAACTTCCCCCCAAAAAACACTGTTGTATACTAGATCGGAATGAAGGAAATGTTAGATGGACCAAACGCCGTTTTACGATTTGCTCAGGATGTTGGGAGGACCCGACATTCCATGGGATTCTCTTTCATTTGCTTGGCTCTCGATGATTGTGTTGCGGTGGCACGGCCAGGCGCAGATCCCATTTCTGCTTCGTGATTCGCTGGCATCAGGCCCTGAGGGGAAGGAGTTGGCTGGTCCGTCGCCTCGCCTCGCCTCGCTCCAGGAGCATGAGCACTCTCACCTCAGCCTGTGGTGTTGCTGGAAAAGCGGCACTGGGGTTGAGGGGGTCATGGCCAAGTCCTAGTTCCAGCCAGTTAGTTCTCCCAGTTCCCCCCATCCCCATACTCCCAATGCGGTCTATAACTTCCTTTGTTCTTGTATTGTGAGAGATTGTGACGCTGCTCACATTGTGACTGATCTCAGAAGTCTGGGTTGTCATGGTCTGTATGTTGTCTGTTTCCTATTGTTCGCGACGGTTGCCGTGAGCCCTGCGTTAGAGGTAGTAGTTAGCTGAAAAGTGGTTGCAACAGAAATATAAAGCTCTTGTCAATACCAAGCTGGTGAATTATGTCTTTTGATTCTATCTGATTTCTCTATGGTTGTTGTGGAGTTTAATTCACCCTTGCGTCGTTGAGACTTTTGTGGTGCTTGGAGTCTTTTCGCCTTCAGCCTTCACCCTCTCGGACCCCGTGACTGTGAGACCTTGCCTTCCAAGGTTCGTTCCTCCACTTGCACCCATCTCATCTGCGCGGTCGGTCTGCCTTTTTCTTGAACTCCCATCTCATCCAAGAAGTCAACACAATCATCACGCAACCATCCAACCTTTACCTGCATCAGTAACGCCACTGATTGCCATCGCAAAATCTCTTCGCGACGCGTTTGTCACAATCGCAACTGTACTTTTGTCATTGCACAACCTTACGAGTGTCTGAGCGACATGGCGGAGAAGACGGAAGTCGAAGCTGTTGCTGCTGTGGCAGCTCCAGAGATTGCGCCAGAGGCCTCTGAGGAGGTCACTGACAAGATTGAAAAGAAGGAGGAGGAAACAAAAGCTGAAATTCCAGTCGCAGAAACCGCGCCTGAATCGGTCGCGACTGAGGAAGGGAAACTGATCGCGCCTTGTATGTTCTGTTTTCCTGTCTTATCTATACTTGCTCAATTATCTATTGCTTCTTACTGACCTATTCTATTGTCGCAGCTCCAAAGAAGGAAGAAACCAATGGCGATAACAAAATTAAAGCTGACGACGTCACCCAAGACGATTCGACCGACCCTAAGCCAGAAAACGAGCCTACAGAAGCTGATGACAAGGAGACAACAAACGCAACTGGGGTAGCTCCATCTACAGAAGAATCTCTTGAAGCTCCTGTCGCCCCAGCTGCTTCAACTCCACCTGCAGTCAAGGGTAAAGGAAAGCGGAAGTCTATAGGTGTCCCAGAGCATAAGGGAAAGAAGTTAAACAAAAAGGCCTCCAAGGCGAAGCTTCCTTCATGGGAGCCAAATCCTGATGCTCAACCTGGTGACCATGTCTTCATCCACCTTAAAGGATACCCGGACTGGCCTGGAATTATTTGCGACGAGGATATGTTACCATCAAGCCTGTTGAAGGCGCAGCGACCTCAAGGCGCTGCTTTACCAGACGGCTCATGGCGACCTGGCTATGAGGAAGGAGGACCAAAGCACAAGCAACGAGCCTTCCCAGTTATGTACCTGGAGACGAATGAATTGTAAGTTATACTGTAACATATAATACTTGGTACGCCTATTAATTGTGGATTCTACAGTTCTTGGATGTCAAACAAAGCCCTCGAGCCATTGACCGTGGAAGCCGTTGCAGGCGAACCTGAAAAAAAGAAAGACAAAAATCTTCCTGGCGCCTATGCTCTTGCCCGCGAGCAGCACGATTTGCAGTACTACAAAGACATTTTGAGAAAGTGGCAAGAGGAGAAGGCTGAGGAGGAGGCACGTAAGCAGGCTGCCCTTGAAGCTGCTGCCGAGGCCAAGCTTGCAAAATCCGCAAAGAAGACCAAGAAGCCTCGCATCTCTTCTGCCAAAGTTGTTGATGACGAAGATATTGAGATGCCAGATGCCAATGGAGACATGGATTCTGAGGAAGCTGCCATCGCCCCTACCCCCAAGACTAACACTAAGAAGCGCAAGATTCCCGATGAAGAGTCAGAGGTAATAAAGCACTTCCCCATGATCTCCAACAACGCTGATTTGTATTCCAGACACCCCAACGTGCCGAATCCGCAAAGAAGGCTAAGCCCACCAAGATCAAGTTGAACACAAACGGTGCTTCAAGTACACCAAAGTCGGCAGCAAAGGAATCTGGTATTACCAAGACACCCAAATCAAAGACAAAGAAGGCCTCTAAAGCACAGAAAAACGAAGCTACTGAGCCTGAAGTTGTCCTTACTGCTGAAGAAAAGCATGTCAACAAGCAGGTAGGTCAGACACTTATCCATTCGATTAGAACCTGTATGTCTAACAGACTTCTAGAAGGAAATTTTGTTCTTGCGACATAAGCTCCAAAAGGGGTTGCTTACTCGTGATCAAGAACCTAAGGAGGAAGAAATGAAGCAGATGTCCGAATTTGTTACCAAGCTCGAAGGATATTCTGACTTGGAGGTCAGCATCATTAGGGGCACAAAAATCAATAAGGTCTTGAAGGCCATCTTGAAGCTCACCACCATTCCTAAGGAGGAGGAATTCAAGTTCAAACAACGTTCGCAGTCCCTGCTTGACAAGTGGAATAAACTTCTTGCAAGTGATCAAGGCACCCCAGTTGCTTCAACCAATGGTGCTTCGGAACGCAAATATGGCAATGGTGTAAAGGCGGCTAAATCTGAAGCACCCAACGGTGTGAACGACAAGGCAGACGAGCCCAATGCTGAAGAGAAGGTTTCTGTTGAAGCTTCACCTGCTACAGAGGCCAAGGACGAGACTATGGAAGATGCTGTTGAGGAGCCAGCAAAGGTATGCATTCATGTTTCCTCGCTGATCAAGTTTTCTGGATAATAATTCAAGTCTCAGATCCCCGAGCCTGCAGCGGTCGAAACCACGGCATAACTTTTCTTAGCCTATTTTGTTTAACAACATTCACGGTCAAGATCTGTCGACATGGTTTATTGATGCCTACACCACTTTTGCTGGTACTACCTCCTTTTCTGGCGTCATGCTCGAGGGATGGGAGTAATCAGCGAACGATAATGGTCTGTCTGCGAGAATTGCTTTGCAATTCCGTATGTAACACTAAGCAAGACGGAGTTCCATCTCCCCAGTTGAGGCTTCCCAATCAGTGTAAAAATGCTATGTCTCTTTTCTCAGGTTTTCTTCAGATTGCGCTTCGAGGATGTATGGTGGGTTTTGGGGAGAAAATGGTCTCTTTTTATTGGCGGGGTGCATGAATTTGTTTTCGTCGTTCTGGCTGGTATGAGGATACTGATGTGAGGGGGGAAGACTACACGAAGCGTACCATGGCAATGAATACTTTCCGAACAAGCGCAATGGGCTTTGGTTAGCTCTCTGAAGTTGTCAATATCAATTAATAATTCAAAAAAACCTGCAGTTCCCAGATGTTGGTGATAAATAGTGAGGATGATTTCAGGAATAAAGAGCTACACAATGAACCTTGAGGCAGTAAATACTCTTAATTTGCTAACCCTCACAATTGATTTCGGCGGTATCCTGGTAAACTTACACGATGAAAACACTCGAAGGGAGTAGATAAGAACTATTCGAGGAATAGTTCTAGAGTCCAAAGATCTTCGTTTGGATCATCGAGAAAGAAAGAGATTTAGTTTAAGGCGACCTTTCTAAATCGCCCCACTTTCGGGCGGTGAGGTCGCATTCCAAGCGGCAGAATTATTTTATTTCTCCCTCCAAAGTGAAGCTCGCAATCCAACTCCCCAAAACCTCAACCATGGCCGCACCAACACCCGAATTCTTGCGCTTCACAACCCACAAATCCTTCACACAGCGACTCATCCTCTCCACGCTGACCGGCCGACCCATCCACATCTCGCAGATCCGCTCCTCGTCCCCCACCAACCCCGGTCTCGCACCCCACGAGATCTCCTTCCTTCGCCTCCTCGATTCCCTGACCAATGGCTCGAGCCTACAGATCTCGTATACGGGGACGACGCTCACATATCAGCCTGGTCTGATTACCGGCAGTGTGGGCGCGAAGGGTGATGTAGTAATGTGTTCGCTGCCGGAGGGGTGTAGGAGGGGGGTTAGTTGGTTTCTTTTGCCGCTTTGTCAGTTGGCGCCGTTTTCGAAGGGGGTGTGTAATGTAAGGTTTGAGGGGGAGGGGACGATTACTTCGGCGACGGAGACGGGGGATGTGAGTGTGGACACTGTCAGAACGGGGGTTCTGCCTTTGTATGAGAAATTTGGGATCCTGGGCGCGAAGATGGAATTGAGGGTTCTGCAGCGAAGTTGTGCGGGTCCTGGAGGGAAAGGAGGTGGTGGGATTGTGGAATTGAGGTTTGGTGCACAGGTTAGACTTCCGAAGACGCTGCATTTGAACAGGAGTCCTGGAAGGGTCAAGAAGATAAGAGGAGTGGCGTATTGCACGGGAGTGAGTGCAAGTAATAATGCGAGAATGATACATGCTGCGAGGGGGATTTTAAATCCGCTTGTCAGTGATGTTCATGTTGCTGCGCAGTATGATCAGGCTCCTTTGGTATCGAGCAACGATCCATCGAATCCAGGAGGGAAAAAACGGACGGGTGTGGGCTTTGGACTGAGCTTGATTGCGGAGTGTAGCACGGAGGCGGTCATATACACTGCGGATGTAGCAGCGCCTTCAGATGGAGGAGTCACTCCAGAGGATATTGGGAAGAAAGCAGCATGGCAGCTACTGGAGTGTATTGAAAGAGGTGGATGTGTGACGACAGTTGGTATGGGGACGGTCTTACTCCTCATGGCTATGGGCTCAGAAGACGTTGGAAGAGTTAGACTGGGGAAAGGTGTTGTGGGGACAGAAGACTTCATATCATTAGGGAGAGATCTGAAAAGGTTCGGAGGTAGTAGTTGGGGTTTACGGGATTGTGACGATGATGAGACGGGAGATATAATTGTCAGTGTCAAAGGAATTGGCGTTGGTAATGTGGGAAGGAAAATAGCATAATTCTGATCAAAAACAAATTGTAAGATACCCAATAATGAAATTCTTCAGACGCCATTCAGCATGCACCGCTTATTATTACATTCCAGCCAAGTGGAGAAAGATATTATACAAGAACAGCTCAAACTAAAGATTGTACCCCACTTTGGAATCGCAGAGAGGCCGCGTTAAGCCTCATAGTCCTGTTGGCTCTAATCGCTGCAACCTCAGCACGAAATCCAACGTTTTGTAAAGCAGCTTCTGCAGCCGTCCCGTTCCCATTTATAACTCCATAGTCGTTCCATTGCCTTCTGAGGGTATTCAATATATGCAAATCTGCAATAATCGCCCTCCCAGACCAAAAAGTATCCAAACCATCGCCTCTGTCTTCTCGTGGAGCGGGCTCTGCTAATAGCCTGGCCCGATCGTCATTTGTTTCTTCATTCTCTTCTCGCGATGAAGAGGCTTCGTTTCCTCGATTCGTGAGGGGTTGTAGTTCAATATCCCCATTTTCCGTGACAGAATCCCTGGCTACCCCTCTTTCCTCGGCGTCGTGATCCTGCGCTGTAGGAATAATGGTCTGTGTTGCGTTTCCTGAGCTATTTGGGGTTGTATAAGCCTTCATGACTTTCGTCAACCTTTCTTTCTCAACGATCACTGATAGCATAAAGCACTGTAATCCCAGCACTAGGATATCCAGTATAAGCAAATGGACCTTTGAGGTTGGTCCTTTTTGTCCTATGATATCGATCATTATCCCTCCGTGTAAATAGCCTCGCATACTTTCCCCAGCTTCTGGTCGGGATGAAAGGAGGTGGAGAAGTGCGCAAAAGAGGTTGGGACCAAATATGATCCATAGGAATGGTCGGTGGGGTGGTGAGGGCGGAAGTGAGGGTGGTTTCGGGGTAAGGAATATCAGTTGTAAAATACCGCGCATGAGAAATCGGAACATGGAGCAACTATTCAAGCATTAGACTTCATTCCCGGATACCAAACCTTCTTTGGGTTTACAAGGCGAGACATACTCCATATAATACAGGATACAAATCTCCGTGAAGATGAGCATATCCAGATTCTTTATCATCCCGTCGATAAACTCCAACTTCTTTGTGATCTGCGCCTGGAAACGCTTCTGAACTGGTGAGAGCGCATTTTGTGGTGGTGGTGTAACTGCTTCTGGCGCATCTAGGGAGTCTTCTGCAGTGGTATTGGGATTGGGCAGGGCCGCTGGGGTTGGAGTGGGCTCATTGTTCATAGCTCGTTGGAACTCATCGGTGGGGAATCGGGTGGTGGAGGTATGTGTATGTGTTCATTGCTCACATATTTCAGTGGAAGGGATGAGTTCGAAACGCCTGGATGGTAAACAGGCAATTGTGGTAAGAAGAGCTTGGGATGGTACGAGTATCAAGAACCTGGTGAAGAGCCGATCTGTTCTCCGAGGGGCCTTGTTGGTCCGATCTTTGGCCGATTATGTAACGGATGCCTATGTTTTGTCTTTCAAGACGCGAACACAACAAACACTGACAACAACACCATTCATCTCTCAAAGTACCGTCTCAAGTCAAGAAAAGTCCTTTAACAAGTGAGTACACGTAGAAGGTCAGGTATATATATAAACTCTCCCAAACTCTCCTCATTGTTATTCATACATAGTACTAATAAGTGAACAGTAACCGACACGACCGACCAGCCAAGCGATCAAGATTGAGAGAGCGCGTAGCTCATACCCATGAACCTTCAATCCTTTTAAGGGAGGTTCCCAGATTGTGAATCTCAAGATCCAAACTCAAGATGGCTCCTTCTCTTCCAGGCACCGACACAACCAGATCCAAATCTGAGGAAATACCACCCCTCACTTATACCGGCCAAGAGCTCGCCCTACACATCAAGAACCGGCTGCCTCTTCGCTGGCCATGGACTCCCCCGCCTCCTCCCAATACGTTTCCTCAGTTCGCTAAATTGCCTGCTGAACTACGCCTCTTAATCTGGACATACGCCCTTCCCAAATGCCGCATTGTCAGAATCCTATGGGACCCAGAAATTGAAGCGTATCGTGGAGTCTCCGCGATGGAGAACAGCCTATTCAAGCCTATCCCTACTCCGCCAGTTTTACACGTCAATCGCGAGTCTCGCTGTCAAGGTCTTAAATTCTACAGTCTCGCATTTGCAACCTCTCCTAGCAATTCACGCATCTATTTCGACTACGACAAAGACTGGGCAACCATTACTTGGCCTTGGTGGCAAGGAGGGGTTGACATTAGCTTGCCTCTTACGACATTCGGCAACCTAGATTTCACTTGTACAAGACGCTTGTGTATCCCCGAGCGTGATTTTTGGCGTCTCAGACGCCGCCACTTCGCTGATCTGGCTCCATTCTCCAGCCTGTATCAGATTTATATCGAGCATCGGGATGACGGAGATCATGCTTCCTCAAAACTCGTTCCCAACGGCGAGTTTCCGTCTAGAGATAAAGCTGTAGACGACGTACTGGAACGTGTACGGAAGGGCACGTTGCTGAACTATTGTAAGAAAGGTGTGGGGGGGTATCGCTGGCCGATGTTGTTGGGTAAAGATGATCCTTCACGTTGTAAGTTCTGCTCCTTGCCTCCCTCCGGCAACCCAACTGCATTTTCCAGTCATCAACTCGTCCACCTTCCGTGCTTCGATTTCTCCTTGAAGGTCAATATGCTAACATGATTTCCAAGATTGGTACGAGTCGTGGAATATCCTGCACAAACTTGGGCCCATCCACCATCTCAAATGGCCGGACATGCTAGATCTTTATATTGACCTGGTATATTCTAGTAATCCCCATCCTAATTTTGCCGAAAAGACGAGATTAGCCAAATTGAAGTTAGAGCAATTATGGCCACGAATTGATGAACAATTTGAGTTGCAGAAATCGAAGTCAAAAAAGAAAACAGGCCCCTAGAACATGTTTCTGTTATTCGTTCTTTTTTCCATGCAGAGAGGTATACTTGGCGGACTTGGGGTATCACTTGCATCGGGTATCTGGTCAACAGACGAAGAAGTTCGGAAGAACTGTCGCCCTGGTCTCGGGACTGAGGTTCATGAAGCGCAAGTAGTGAAGTTCGATTGCACCTAGCTCTGTATCATGGTCGAGACGTAAGAAGAAAGTTCTGTACAATGCACTAGTTTAATTAATACGGCAATACCAATAGTTATCATTCTCAAGAAGTTCACCTGAACCTTCAACACTTTTGTGATTCTAGGCTTATCGAGTTACCGTCTTAAGTACTATAAGAAGTATTCCTAATAGTAGAATTAAGTTATTTCGTTACTTAATCGGTAACGAATAGTATATTCAAATGCCTTCCGGAAGGTTAATATATAACGCTATCGTTTACACGAATAAAGGGATATAAAATTATTAATAGCGTCGTCGTAGGTACTAAAACGGAGCTAGACTCCCTACGTAACTCAGAAGTTCCGTAAACATTAACCATTCTAGAAATTCGCGCACGTCTCTTTCACAGAGGTAGGCTTTAATCAGCGCTCCTTTAAAGGTTAGAGGCTAGACAGTCTCTTCGATTCACTTCACCTCCTCCCTACCAAGTGAATTATATTAGAGCCACTAACAAGCAATGTACCCAGCAACAAAAATCAAATACATACATACCCTAGCCCTCGTGGCTTAGTGATATTAGCGCCCCGCGTTTCTCTGTAAATACGGTGGCATACTGTCCGTAGAAATACGGAAATCACAGTATTAGGCGCGTTCATACTAACTACAGGTTCCCCCTCCCCCTCTTTGAGATTTGCTAATTATTCAAACTAGGCTAATTCCCAGATGGGCCGATTTCCATATAACTTTTTGGACTTTTTTTCTGTGTTGTTTTTTGTGCTGTTTTTACTTGTAGCCGAAATACCTATTTGAGACGTCAAGGGAACAACAGGTCTGGGTCGGTGGTAAGTAATAGGCATTCACTACGCAGGTAGGGATTAAACTCTCATACAGAATGCGGGGTGCACGAATGTACTTTAAGCAATCTAGATGATTCGATTTCAGTTTCTGGCGTCCGTCTCCATTTTCTTTCCAGCTGCATAATCCTTTGGGGAATTTTATTCTGCAATCATCTGAATTGGACTAATTCTCTCCGTTAGCTACTTTGATATTCTGCGATATTTGTTATTTGACAGCTGGCTTTCTCTGCGGTACATGCTTCTAGGCTGGGCAAGATGAAACCAAAACTCGTTGTTGTTTCTTGATCGATCTTTTGGGTCTGCATATTCTCGTTTAAGCTTATGGGAAACCAGTAGCTAGTAATAAGCAATGCCTCGAATGATCTGCACGAGTAACAAGGGAACGACCTACATTACTTTTGAATAACTTATCTTTGCTTTACTTACTCCTTCTTTCTTAGCGTTATATGACCATATCAAGTGGCATAAGAGTTTGTCCATTACACTCTGGAAATATTTAGATTCCTTATCATTGGACTAGAGCAAGCTCGAAATTGTACATTGGGGTTTAAGGAAAACACTAATTGCTTCGAAGGGGTGCTCGTGGACTGTATTGTAAGGCCACTGTGGTATAAGAAGTCGTAACTTGTTGCTGAATCCCATCCCAAAATCAACCTTGGCATTCCTGTCCTTTTGAGATCGTATTCTGCACAAAAAGTTGACCTGACATTCTCACAAATACAGCAAGATGTCTGGCTTACCACGCGGCCAGTCCCCTTTAAAGGTAAGTACCAAATTCATACGATAACAGAGTACACCATGAACTGACGGGAACATGCAGGACCCCAAGCCTATTAAGTATGTCGACTTCAGAATCTGCACAGAGCAGGAGACTGAAGCTATGATCGTCAATGCAAGAAAAAGTACCCAAATTGCCAAAGAACTTGCGGCTATGCCACGAAAACGAGATCTTGCATTGGTAGTCAGAGGCGACATGAAAACCAATCCAATCACTAGCACGAAGCATTACTACGTCGAGGCCGCAATGGGATATATTGTAGGCATGCTCCGAGACAATGGCACGTATTGTAGCAACAAGTGCCGAAATGGCGATGGACGCTTCCCATTTTGTGTTATTGTCACCAATGAGCAAACTGGAGAGCCGTACTTTAAGGGTGCTTGTGTCAACTGTAGATACCAAATCGCCGAAAACAAGTGCGAATTGTCTTTAAGTGGGGGAGACGGAAATGGGGGGACCGGGGGAGGTGGAGGAGGCAATGATGACAACAACGATGATACCTCTGGAGGCAGTGATGCTGATGACGGGGATGGTGACGAACCCATGGGCGAGGTTGAAGAGGTTGATAAGAGTGGTCGCAAGATTAAAGGCAAAGGCAAACGAAAGCAACAAAAAGATCTCGAGGATGAGGAAATGGCGGAATTGGGAGAGGAAGACGGGATCGAAGCGAGTGGTCGTGAAGAAAATGTAAAGCAAAAAACAGCTAAGATCAAGCCAAAGAAAGGTCCAGTAGGTAAGAAACCACCCAAATCTGGACCGAAGACCGGCAAATCTGGCGTGGGGGATACTGGAAAGTGATGATCTGCTGTTATGGTTCATTGACTTGGGTCGGTGGGAATGGAAAGGGTCTGGGAATGTGTCTGCAAGATTAGGTTAAAGAACATGCCATAATGTGGGAACAGAAGCCAAATCATTTGGCATTAGGGCTGTAGACTATTGGAGAAATAGTATGCCTTTTCGCCTTCTTGACTTGGAGTGCGCTAATATTACTTGAAAATGAGCTGTAAAAGAAATGATGTATATCTCTGGCGAAGCGGATTTGTCCGTTTGAGCATCGGTACTTGTGACAATAAAACAAAGCCAATAAATAGAGAACTCCTGGTACGATAATTATGAGATTCTGCTTCAACAGTTCTACTACGAAGTCCCCTTCGAGAATACACTGTTACAGAAAGACCAGAACTGCTCATATGTGTAAGGCTTAGAAGGAGGATGATCATTCTTCCAAGTGAAGGGACTTCAATCCAAAAGTTCGAATATCGCATCCCATTCGTGTTTAGATATTCAGCGTCAAACTCCGGATATTCAGCATTAGGATTGTGACAAAGTCTCAACCTCTACTCCAATGACTTGCTTCACTCATCCACTAGCGTGTAGAAGTTTGGTGCTGTAAGTTTTAAGTTTGGGGAGTTATTCCAAGCCCATCTTGGATTGTTCTGGAATGCTTGTAGTATTGTGTCTGTAAGAGTCATATTTCTTTAGAATTTAGAAGTGCAGGGAAACTGTATTACAAAGAATATGTCAAGAGATTATCGTCACAAATTCCCGTATATATATTCTTTTGTGTTTGAGTCGCCAAAAGACGGACCCAGCTTCTACTTTGAAGTAATTTGCTCTACGACTCTAAAGAAGATGCCCTCGGTATCTTTAAGCTTCCCATCATATGGTTAGAGCAAGCGAGAAGTCACTCAGGAAGTTATCGTGTAAATTCTGATATCTTCCTGAAACGACCACATGGCCTCTGGACTGTACTTCTGAGAGAGTATTGCTTTTTCTTGAAAATAGCCTTCGTGTATATAAGGCACCCTTGAGCTCCTTGAGTTCCCCTCGAATCCACCTTCCACGTTAACTCTTTCAAAACAGAGAAATCGGCTCCATTCAAAATCTCACTGAACGCAAAACGATCTCACATTGCCAGGAGAGAGCGAGGACTGATTTTCAAAATGAACCAGAAGCAGAAAGCTATTCAGGTATTACCCGACGATCGAGCCAACCGATATGAGAGCAAGTCTGACTTGAATGAAATTAGCCCTTCGATACTTGCTCGCCAGCAGACACCAATAATGCCATCAACCGCGCCAGGACTTCCACCGATGCCACCGCCCGAAAAATTGTCACCAATCCCGGTATGTCTCGAAAAAGAGACCTGTCTTTGGTGACTAGGAGGAGTTCAACATCCCTCAGGGACCCATCGGAACCTGCGCCACATTCATACTGCATAGCATCCGCTGTAGGATGGATTTATGGCGACTTGCAAGACAACGACAATTATTGTGATAGATGCGAAAGAGGAAGCGGAATTTACCCTTTCTGCATTACCGTCAGCGATTGGACCGCTCGCAAGAAGTTTTTCGGAGGTGGTTGTGTCAATTGTCGCTATACAGACCACCCGGATAGATGTTCACTTAATAAGAAGAAGAAGAAAGGAATGCTTGATATGGATGAAAGTGACCCACCTGGTCCACCAGATGGTAGAAGGGCACTGGGTAATGGGGCTCATGGGGATTCAGCAGAAAGTGGCGATGAGAATGGGAATACTGTGGCAGAACCTGGTGATGGGGATGCCGACGAAGCCATTTCAGAAGCTGAAAATAACGATGAGAACACACTCACTGGTGAAGGTATGCAATCGGTAGCTTCTGACAAGATAATGGATATACGGGATGTTTAGCCAGAAGATCGGAACGTCAAGTCCGACGATACTGACAATAAGATGGTGGAATACGTATCGGTATTTTATGCTTACGGGGATAAATTCTAGAGAAGGAGTAGGGAAGTAGAGGGTTATTATATTCTGATCTGAAATTGCAATTTCTTTGGTTTAGGAAATGGAGACACGGGTTTCTTTGAAAGTGAAAACAACGATTTCTCCATCACTTTTAGTCAACATCATCAATTGTAAATATGAGTGTGCATATAGTGCCAGGTGCAAGCAGGCAGTTTCCAAACAAATGCGGATAGCAAAAGACCTTAATTGTTAAATTGTAAGGTTGCCACTTTTGCTGTTAGAGCTTTCTCACCTTAGATCCCTGACTAGACAAGAAGTCTACCTTATGTTTTATTCTTCTACTCTTTACATATAGGTAGCCGTTTGCACACTTCTCACTTAAATAACTAGCCGTACTCGAGTAACTTGTTTCTAACGTTAAGACACCTAGGTATTACTCTATATATACTTCAAAATACTAAACGTCTAATATAAGTAATATATATAAGGTAGTTAAATAAAGGTAAAAAGTAATAATTATTATAAGTAGATAGTTCAAGTTAAAGTCTAAGCAATCTCTTTTGGGGATCCGAGGGACGAGGAATAAATCCATATCGAGACGAGAGGATATTGAACTAGATTAAAGTCTAAGTATATTAAGTAATAACTAGGTATATCTTAGTTAGATTTTTCTTCTAAAGTCTAATAAGTAACGTTACTAAAGAATTCGAAATTAGAAAAGTAAAAGTGTTTTACAGTATAGGACGAAATTTAAGTCCTTTTAGGGATATAAACTCGCTATATTTTCGTCTTCTACTACTAAAGTAAGTTCGCGTCTAACTACCGGACTATCCGCCTAGACCAAACCCGTGACCCCTCACCCTTAACCCACCAATCAAATCCCACCCCTCAACGCCCCATCCCACAAATCTTCTCATCATTCAATTATTTGAATAAGTAAAGCGCTTCCATAATAACTCATACAAAACATCCATACTGGTGTATCGGTAACATTTCCGCCTCTCATTCTCTTCCCAGAAAGATTGGTCCGCGGTAGCGCAGGGTTCGACTCCCTGGTATGGAAATAATTATATTTCTTGGATTGTTTAATTTTTATGCATTCCAAATATTTTTGGGAATCTTTGTTTTGTTAGGATGGAGGTTGATTTTTTTGGATGTTTCTTTTGGGGGTGAGGAGAGGGGGTGGGGGGTTTAGTGATGGGATGGATGGATGGATTGGCAGGGGTTGAGAAGGGGAGGTGTCCGGTGTCTGTCGTCATTTTTTTGCCTACCTAGTTAGTTATTGTAAGATTTACGTTAGATCCTAAGTAACGTTTACTCTTCTTTCTTTCCCTTATTCTTGTAGTGTTAGTCTGTTAGGTGGAATTAAAGTGTAAATCAGTTAAAGATATCCCATCTCGTCGTTTAGAAAGGCTACCTATCGAAATTATGTTACAGAAGAACCGAGTTCAAGAAAATCAAGTAGACTAGATATAGGTACGCTCTACCAAGTACCCGGAATGATATTCTCATTCCCTGGACTATTTTATTACTCGGAACTCACAGAATAATGGTCGACCCTCTCCTCTTCCGTGGATATCAGGTACGAGTACACGGGTATACAAAATCAGAACCTCAAAAAAGCAACACACACACATTCAAAAAGAACAATTAAGTACCAGATTACATCTTACTGATACTTCTAATCTCTTTTTATCATTCAATTTATTATAAAAATCAGTGTTGCATTTCTGTACAGTGGTATTTGCAGAGTTGTCTTCGTATTCGAGTATGTAGCAGACAAGGGTACCATCCCCAGTCTTGGCACAAGCTCCAAAATATTCAAGACGATATGATAGCAATCGCAACAACCTCACCCACTCACTCACTCACTCACTCACCAGCCTCACCCTCGCCCTCCACCTCCCAACCCTCAATCCCACCAGTACACCCCCCCTTCCCCATCCCTCTCCCATAACCCACTAACCCACCCACAGGTCCTCCTTCCCCATCCTCCAACACTCCTCTACCATCCTAACCAAAGACCTCCCAAACTGCGCCCACACCCCTCAACCCCCCTCACAACCACCAAACCAAACCATCTCCAACACAAAAACACGACAGAAAAAAAAATGATAACAACCCACCTCACCTCCGTCCGCACAGTCTTCAACCCCTTCTCACCCGCCGCCAAAACCGCCCGAATCTTCCTGTCCTTCCTCCCCCCCGACGCGCGACAGACCATGCAGGTCGTCACCAAACTACTCCCCCGGACGTCGAAGGAACGGAGTTTGGTGGAGGTGAAGTTCAGTACGTCCTCTATCTCTCCATCACCCCCATTCCCAACATGAATACCAACCCCAAATGGAGGACAAGGACGAGGACATAATATACCAGGAATTAGTATCCAGCCAGAAGGTTGAGAAACATGCAAAGTACCCGGCATTCACATCCACATTCACATCTACATCCACATAGCAATATACTATTTCAGTATCAATGCTAATACACATCTGCTGGTCCAACAGAAGACGGAAAAGAAATGCGACTGGACGCCGAGAAATTGGGCATCAAGGGTGTGGTGGAGGAAGTCGATCGGCATTCGAGGATATTAACGAGACAGGCTGAGTTGACGGATAATTGAGGGGGGTGAGAAATGTTGGGAATGAGGGTCGGGAATTGGGTTATGACGTTGATTGGCAAAAGGGGGATGGAAGATGGTTGCTATGATATGGGCATGGAATTCTATGGGATTTCATAATGGTGGATTTACCACAGCGCGAAGGGAGATGCGAGGGATGTATTGAGATGGTTTCCAAACGGAAAATTGTACTACGACTGTACATTACAAAATTACAAGACATGAAAGGAGGTCCAATTCCGGGATATAAAAACACAACATATAGCAAATCACATGGAGAGAAGTGCAATTATACATCCTAATTCATCTATTCATTCTATGAAACCCTATTTTTCTACCGCAGTGGTAAATAAAGAATTCCGCTTATGTTCAGAGTAGATTCCGATTGCTGGCCTTTTGCAATTGAAGGATCTATGCAGCAGCTCCACTGATGAAGAACCATTTATCAATACTTGGGTCAATTGGTGCAGGGGCGAGGGTCTCGTTTGGTGGGATAGGTGGAAGTTGGTTGAAGTCAACGCGAGCTGGTGATTGCTTGACAGTCAAGTTGGTACTAAAGTAATTAGTATCGAATTCCAGGAGACACGGATTGTATGAACTTACACAGAGACATCGCCTGGTTGGGTCTTGCCAGTGATGAGCTTCTCCCAAGCCTCAGCACACTCACGGACAATGTCAGTGGCGTACCTATCTCCATTAGCAATATTTCATTTTCCCTAAAATATGTAACTCACTTTCGGTTCTTGCACTCTCCAGTGAAAGCAAATTGGTTCTCTGGCTTTCCGTCTGGGATTTTGTAGATTCTGAACCACTCATTGGTGGCACGCAAAAGACCAGGAAGGTGTCTCTCAACATCCTCAACATCGTTGAGTTTTGGAGCCAATGGATCGTTAACGTCAATGACGATAACCTTCCAGTCAGTCTCCTCCTCATCAAGCAAAGCCATAACACCTAGAACCTTGACTTGCTTAACTTGACCTGGGTATCCGACCAACTCTCCAATCTCGCAGACGTCCAATGGGTCGTTATCTCCCTTGGCCTTGGTCTCGGGGTGAACGATATTTGGGTCCTCCCAAGTCTAGATAGCGGTCAGTGGAATCCTGTTGTGTTACGAGAAATTTGGATTTACCTGTGGGAAGGCACCATAGTTCCAGAGATAACCCTTGTGGGGGAAGCAGTTACGGACGAAACGAAGCTTGCCCTTCTTCACATCCTGCTTGATTGGGTTGAGAAGATCCTCCTGCAAAGTGTTAGGGTGTTTGTTTTGTTTGTACGGTGAGGTGTTGGAGGTATACCTTGGAGATCTGTTTTGTAAATATGTTAGCTTTGGTGCGGGGTCAAACGAGGAATGGAGGGGTTATCAAAAGTGTTGAGAGTGCACCACTTACCTCCATTTTGGCATTGGTCCATCGTGGAATCTCAACGACCATGTTCAAGATGGTTTGCTCTTGGTTGGCATAGAGGGGGATATCGTGGAAGGGGGAAATGGGCACGCCATCCTTCTCGATGAAGACGCGGTGCTCCAGAGTGTTTGGTGCTCCGACCTTGCGGACTTTGTATTGGGAAGCCATCTCTGCGGTATGACTGTGATTCGGATCTGAATTTGTGTTGTTGGATGGAGAAGTCGAGGAAGAAGTCGAGAAATGTCGAGCTATTTGTTCCGAGCGGGCGAGGGACGGGGAGCAATTTTTGTTGGAGGGGGTGGATGGCGCCAGAGTGGGAACCGGGGTGGGCAGGCTGGCGAACGAACGTCGCAGCTGCCGTATGTGGTGCAGGGTGAGGGAGTCGGAGTGGTAGTGAGGAGCGAGAGGGCTGTATCCCGCGTAGTGACTTGCTTGTCGCGGCAAGTTGAAGCTGCTAGCTGCACCAAGAGTTCTTCTGCAGGCTGAAAAGGGCAATGGTGATGGCATCTACATATAAGCAACCCTCTGCTAGACTTCTAGACCCCGGGCGACCGATGATGCTGACTACGGGATCGACGGGAGCTGCATGTGCTTAGAGAGCTGGGAAGAATGATGTAAAGGAGGCAATTGAGTGTGTCGAGGCCGGAGGTGTTGGGCTTGGGTACATCCCGATGTAAACTTACTGCTGAATGGAGCCCTTGGCTTCTGCCAATGAACCGAGGGGTCTGCAGTGCCCGATTGCCGGCGAAGGATTCATGATCAGTGGCGTGCCGCCCAACGCTGAACAGTTGCGAAATACACGCAACACTACACGTAAAGTAAGTTTGATAGATATCAAATTATGTAGGGTCAGGACTAGGGCTAGGGCTGCTTTTTATTCTACAACTTAAAAGATTTTGATTGGCGTGGTTAGTTGCTGCAAATCTACCTAGAAAGTCTGCCATCTACTCACTGCCACTTTTGACATCTGAACCATCACACTAAATATTCACACCAAGAAAACCCGCCTCTTAGCCACCCTCAACTCCAGTTTGACAACCTTGAACCTACCGTGAAATGCTATGCAACGCATCGCCTCTGCCATCATGACATCCGCTGCAAAACGCGTGCCCATCCCCCGAAAGGGTGTTGACTACAGAGGCAAGATTGTCCTTGCGCCTATGGTCAGGTCAGGAGAATTGCCCTCACGGCTTCTTGCACTGCACTATGGCGCAGATCTTGTTTGGGGTAAGTAATCATTACATTCTATTTCTTTGCCATTTCTAACGCACACAGGCCCCGAAACCGTCGATAGATCCATGATTGGAACCACTCGAAAGGTCAATGAAACCTTGAATACAATCGACTTTTCCCGCTTCCCCTCAAACGGCGCAAAAGACCCATCCAAAGACCAAAAAGAGAGTCTGATCTACCGTTTACACCCAGAACGTGAAGGAAGCCGTCTTATATTTCAAATCGGTACCTCAGACCCCGATAGAGCTGTTCAAGCCGCCCGGATAGTCGCTGGAGATGTTGCGGGGATAGACGTAAATGCAGGATGTCCAAAACCTTTCAGTACACACGCTGGAATGGGAGCAGCACTTTTACAGACACCAGACAAATTATGTTCAATTCTCGAAGCATTGGTCAAGGAGATAGTTCCGGAATTTGAGATTGGAATCAGCGTTAAAATCCGATTACTGGAAACACCCGAAAAGACGGAAGACTTAGTTCGAAGACTTTGCGCTACTGGCATTACGGGTCTCACAATTCACTGTCGAACAACACCTATGCGTCCCCGAGAAAAGGCTATTCGAGAACAGCTGAGAATGATTGCAGATATTTGCCGAGAGAATGGTGTAGCATGTCTTATGAATGGAGATGTTACGAATCGAGCAGAAGCAGAACAACTTATCACAGAATATGGAGTAGACGGGGCCATGATTGCAACAGCAGCCGAGTCAAATTCCAGTTGTTTCAGATCTGAAGCTGATGGTGGTTTAGCTCCATGGAATGAGGTTGTTGAGAGATATCTCACTACTTGTATGAGTGTCGACAATCGATGGGGGAACACCAAGTTTTTACTCGCCCATTTGATTCCAGGCAAACAGCCCGCACATCAGGAAGTTTTACACACAAAGAATCACCAACAAGCTTGCAAAGTCCTTGGATTCGACCATCTTGAAAAAGAAGCGAGGGAAGCTGATGAACGACTTGGGCTCTTGGAGCCCGAGAAAATGGTGGGGAGAAGAGGGAAGAAAAATAAGAGTGCTATTGCCGCTGGTGGCAACCAAGGTAATAAGCAAGAGAAGAAGAACAAAAAGAAGTTCTCGGAAAGAGGCGTCGAGACTACGGTCAAGAATACCGTGGAGAGTATACCTGCGGTGGCTCTCAGCGGGTAAATCTCAATACATTATAGCTGTTTTCCGTTACTGGCTTCGATGGCCTCACCGCATATCTTCATCATACGGGGCGGGGGGGGGGGGGAACATAAAAGGCATTTCAAACGGCGTTTTTGAAGGTATACCAAAGCTTCTAACAAGCTAGCCATGGACCGGCGTTCTTCATAGACATGTAGATATTTTTCTCTAATACCAATTCTCATCTCAATTCCCAACTCTTCCTTACCCCCCAAGTCTTTCCCCAAAAATATAAACAATGAATCGAAAACTCTCCTCGCACCCTCTCACTTATCCACAACACAAAGTAGCCTCCTCTTGAGGTCCAACTCCACTATTCAAAATTAGTATCCCCAAACTTCCAGAGCGAGGGGGGAAGGGGGGAGGGGAGCAAACCTCAAATTAATAGTCTCCCACTGAAACACAAAAGCCCCCAACCACGCCCCAATAATAATACAAATAATCAAATACCCATTATAATACATCGCCAACAACATGACAAAATACGCCGCCGCAAACTGGAGCATATGGAACGTCGCGCGGACCGCTTGCTGCATCAGATTTGGCCTGAACTGAATTTGTGCTACTACCTTGACTGCAACTGCTTCCTCACGCTCGGAGTCGGGATATGACTTTGTGTTTTGTGCTGAGGTTGTTTGGTTAAGGGACCGCTGGAATTGTCGGATGATGTACCGGTCGTATTCTTTTGCGGACCGACGCAGGAATTCGAGGGACATGACGAGCAGGATGACGCCGATGCAGGAGCCGGCGAACATTCCGGTGCTGGTTATGTGCCAGGAGGGGGAGATGAAGCAGGCGTCTATGGTGTACCAGTTCCAGAGCATCTGGGGTTTGTTAGTTTGGTTTTTGAGGGGGTGGTTGGGGGCTTTGGTGGGGTGGGAATCAGATTGAGAGTTGGGATTGCTTGTTGTGAGAAGTTGAGGGAAGGGAAGGATTGCTTGAAGAGTCGAAGTTTTTGAGAAATCTCTTGTTGGACTCTTCAGATGTACGGAGGGAATTCTCGATTGAACCCTCGCTTTGCAAATCCGCGGTCCGGAACTCAGAACCTGGGATCTCGCAAGAGGGAGTGATAGAAAGAGAGAAGGAAAAGAACTTACACTCCCAACCTTACACGTCCCAATATCACCCATATGCATCCCCCCCATCCCATCCGCCATCGAAGCATTCGCTGCCATATTCATCTCGACCTCTCCTTTTTTCCCAAACGTCCCTTCTTCCTTCCTCTCAAATGGATATCCTGTCGTTCTTCGCGGTAGGAAATATTATTACGGCTTGAATACCCTGTTATAACGTCTTTAAACTGAGACGGCAAAATGGATCGATGTAAATTTACTTTTACGGAATGGAGGCGCGAGAGGAAGAGGGAGGGACGTTTGGATATGTATTTAAACTCTATCTCCCATACCTACCATACCTACCCGTTCCCCATCGTTCTTACCCTCCATCAATCCATCCACCCAAGACCTCAGATCTTCAACCAAGGGTAATACAGTCCAGGGCTCTCATAAAAGTAAATTCAGATCTAAGAAAACTCCCTCCCATAAGTGGGGAAACAATATCCAATCCACCCTCTAACAGGACGATAAACAAAATAAGCGGGGAGTACTTCCGTAAACATCGGGCACATCGCATCTTTAGATTCTCGGTTATTTGGTGGTTCTAACGAATGAAAACCGGGGACGGGGAAAGAATGGGGATGCGAGTGGGAGATGAGAAGATTTGAGCATGTTTGTTTCTAGGGGTCCACTGTTTTTTGAGGGGGGGCACTTGGCGTGGAGGTTTGTGGGATTGAGGAAAAGAACGGTTTGGTGATTGATGGTTTGATTTTGGGTGATGGGAGGATTTTGGGTGAAGTGTAGCGTGGAGTATCTCTTGGGATGAGTCTGTGTTTGTGGACTTGATACTTTACTTCTAGAATCTGCCCGTGAGTCTGTCCAAGGTCAGGATTTTGACTTTGGAGGGGCTTGGGGTTCGAGATTCATTCTCATCATTTTTCAAGGGGCTAATCTGGCCTCCCGGTATTGATCAGCTTTCGAGAATAGTGATAGACGTTATCGTTTGGTATCATCAGAACTCGACGTTCCTGAAAAATGGAGGATCAAGAATTCGGTATGAGATGGCGAGGGAACTACAAGATGATCTAGTAAAACATCATTTTGAGAGAGTTTGGAGAGGTCTAAAGACTGCTTGCTGGTTCTTTCTGGTTTGTTTATGTTTGGGGTATAGCCGTTCCCGTGTAGACAGAAAAAGTGGTTGATGATTCTTTTCTGGAAGCGCAGATTAATTGAGACTGTTTTCTTTTTAGTTGTTTGACGTGATTGGAATCATTCTATGGGGTTTATGGGATGCGGAGGTTGGATGGTTTGGTTTAACTTAGACTCGTTGAAGGGTAAGGATATCTGACACTTCATTTGTTCATTTGGAGCGAAGAGAAAGTAGTTCGAGGTAGAGGACAGTGGATTGATACGAAGTGACTCTATTCCTTTGAAGATATATATAATGAAGATACTTAAAGTATCATTAGAACAACATCTTTCCGAATCTTTTGTTGAATCTCTTCAACGTTCCCGTAAGAATTTTTAATATATAAAAACCTTTTGGCTACGAGATAAATAGTGGAGAAGGCTTCATAAAGATACATGCTGGTATTACATACCCCGATTAACGCTAGTGGCACCAGTGTCACATGAACTAGAGATACGCCAGGTGAGGATAAATAATTTCGTTGGCTTGAAAGAAGACACGGACTCTCAGTAGAAGAAACTAAGAACCAAAAGACAAGAGAGTTCTTAGGGGCAGGTATGTCTTCCGTGCTAAGCGAGAGGTGAACGGCACGGTATCAATATGTGAAGCCAGAAGGGTAATTTGAAATTGTAATGGGAATGCGGTATCGAGTACTTCAGAAGTTTCAAGTGTTTACAAGACAACCTGTTGGGGAAATGCTCTTGTATTGTATCGCATCGTGGACTTGCAGTTAACGGGTATTCAGAGCTGGCATACGTTGCTCTGTGTACGCCCCTTCATGAGACATGATACCGTTTGCTGTCTAGGCTATAAAACAGCGTACAGAACCACGCGGAGCGCATTCTTCTGGCCTTGACAAACTCATTCCGAATATTACAAGATTAGAGGATTCCCCAAGCAGGCCCATAACCCTTTGCAAGAGCTTCCAGTACAATAGGTCTTGGGCAACAACAATAAGAAGTGACAATAGACTTGATACAACTGTAGAGAAAAGAGAACTATCCAACAACATTTTTGAAAACATTGAGTAGTAGAGACATATAATTTAAGTTAGTTATACACTAGACAAAAGGTATGTCGAAAGCTACCCCTGTCTAGTTGAGTTGTTCGCATAAGGATCTTCTATTCTCGATATTTACTGGGACAATAAAGGTAAAGACGATGTATTTGGATTACGTCTATAACCTCCTAAAATTCCTTCTATTCCAGCTATATATCGACTAGTGAGAAAGAGGTGTCAAACACCACACGTAGACCTCGAATTCGCAACTCTCAAAAGATACAGTAATACCGAAACACGATCTTCGAGGCTTTTTCTACAGTCTTACCCCCGGGATACTCAAGCCCCAACCTTCCGACTCTTCGACTACTTTTCTGGCTCTCCATCTTCATCACTCCTCTGTCTCTTTTTCTCCTCACGGCTCTTCGCGAATTTCTCCCTTTCACGAAGTCTACGATCTTCCTCAAAAGCAGCCACAACTTTCAACTCACTTGTCTTCCCCTCTTCCGTGATCCGGGATGCAAACGAATCTTTAACCTTTTGGATCTCATGTGCCCATTCCCTAGCAGTAATAGCGAAAGAATACAATTTCAACTCCCGGTACATGACTCCCTCGGTAAATTCATCTTCTTCCAGTAGGACTTTCGAGGGCCCTGTGTCGCGAATATCGACTTCGTTATCATCATAGTGGGAGAAAAGAATTTCGATTTGTGCGATCAGGTGGTTTTTTCGTCCTGGAGGGTTTCGAACTTGCGTTGATCTGATTTTTCGCGGTACTGAGATTTTACGTGTTAGCTTTTTACTTTTCTATGTGCTGTTGGTCAGGTATGGATGGAAATGGTGGGGATGTACGTACATAGATGATTTCTTTGTTCGTGGGAATGGTCGTTTGTGCCTCTTCGAAGGTTTTGAGGATAGACACTTCATCCTCTGGCGAAGTTGATAGTGTCGGAATAGCCTCATCTTCCCTTTTCAAAATGACCGTAAATTCCTAAATCTCCCAATTAGTACCGAATTCTCGACCGCCATGCATGAATTTAGAATGACCTTTGGATCGGCATCTTCGAAATACGTCTCCACTGAATACCCAGTTCCCTTCTCAAGCGCAACTACTTTTGGGTACTTCACCCCTCTGGGCCACCCGTTGTAACAAAATTTCAGTGAGGAAGGAATGAGGTCTGAATGGATAGTGGTAGATCCATAGATCCAGCGATGTTTCAAATTTACTTCTTCGGGCTGAAACTCATAGTATTCACTCTCCTTGCCTTGAGTTGGATAAGGCTTTTGTTGCTTTGTAGGGTTGAGAGATTTTTCCATTTTGTAATGCTTCTATTGAATAAGAGCTGAGTTGGATGTTATGCTCGAGAAATCGAGGTTTGAGATTGTGTTTCAAAAGGTGTCTTAGGAAAAATATGTGGCTGACTGGATTTCAAATGTCAACAAAGGGAGGAATGTATCACTCTTTGTTTGCTCCGATTTTGGTAATTGGGTCCCTCTTGGTTTCTTTTATTACATCATGGATTTCGGTCCCTGAAGCAAAATGTACGACGTAATACTTGACAGTACTACACCGTTTAACATGCTGCCAATGATGAGTCTCCTTTGAAGTCAGTTCTCTGAACCTACGCGAATGCAACTCATAAAGAATCAAAAACATTGATTATTTAAAGAAGCTATAGAATTATCAAAACTTATTTACGTATGAATACAATTTATACCTTACAAAAGTTTCTTCTTTGGATCAGAAATATTTCTATTTTGTTCTATCTTTAACGTCTTCCGCAAAGGTGGCTTCTATGTTAAGCGAAGGAGGCGGACTTGAGAACTTAACATTACAAGAGAATGTGGTTTCATAGAATTCACACTTTCTCTTAACTCAACGCTTGATACTTTCCATTTGTACTTATTCTGTATGAGTTGCAACTGATAAATTACAGCTTTGAGAAATGTGCTCTTGATATTGGGAATCGATTAAAAGGTACTCATGGAGGCCCGTGCCATCTCTGACATAAAAGGGAGCCACTTAGCCATGTCTACACTACAAAACAGCCAAAAATCATATTCCACTAACCCCAACTTCTAGCCCTAACCCTAACTCTAACCATACCCTAATCCTAACCCGTCTACAGTTTTATTTCTAATCCTAATAGTAAAAAAATGGTAGGTGTTGAAGTTATATTTTAGTAGTAGAGAAGGAGTGGAACGTCTTGTAGTGGCCTGTGCGTGGGCTTATACATGCATAAGTTATGCGTGCATGAGTACCATTTAATCGATTCCTGATATTGTCAGTGAAGATGCCTCTGTAGAAGGGACTAGGTGGAACTAGGTGGAACTAGGACTAACAGCACTCTCGCTAGCCCTGCTCTAGTTCTAGTGCTATTATTGGTTCTGTGCCTTAAACATAAAGAAAGTGAATCGACTTGTGTTGTTTCTACCATCTGCTTTACATGTACGTACCTTATTAAGATTCAACGCAACATGGTATGTTCCAAAGACTGGTGGAAAGCAATAGAAGCTGGGAAGGGAATACAATAATCTTTGAGTTTGAGCACACTTTCTCCCCTTGAACATTCTGACGACTATTTCATAAAGCACTACTACCACCGAGACGAAACAGAGCAACTGTCAAGATGCTCGAACCCAATCTCACTCGTCCTAAACCAAACCCTGAGCCGAAGACTGCTAAGTAAGTCCAATGTTATAACATTTCAGAGACTTGGATTATGCTAATGATAGAACTTTTAGGAACGACAAGAAGGAAGAAAAGCCCGTCACCGAATCAGCTACAAGTAAGGACAAGAAGGGCGAGTCAAAGGACAAGTATAAGATGGACGTAAAGAAGTTTGAGGAATTTATGTGGAAGTATACCTAGAGTTTCAGGCTATGGTAGATGGAATTCTATTTTTGCGGATCTGTGTTTCTTCTTTGAACAAGGATGGAGACGTTACGATAGTAGGACGTTTGAGGCTGATTTTATGGGCATGATGTCGCTCTACCTTTATCCTTTCCAGTGAAGGACTTCAGAGTAGGAAAAACCTCCTTTTTCACTGGTACTTGGGGATTTGACCACGAAAGCCCAGAATAAAAGACTAGAATAAGTGATTATCCGGTAATCTTCAAATTGAAGTCAAGTTGGGAAGAATGTTACATATAGTTCAGCCAGATAGCTACCGAGGCACAACCACTGACTCTTATATAAAAAGTCAATGTGTCACAAATGCAAACCTTGGGTGAATGGAACTTCGTCGGCTTTTCTCCCAAATCGCCTGTCACTCGCTTGAAGCACCTTTTAAATCATAGGTGTAGGTATTTCACTGTTGTCTAGTGAACCACAGTGAACACAGACAACTCTTTACCATCTACTTATCTTTATTTCAGAGCACTAAGTAGGCTTGGTCCTAACAACCTGACTGCTTGTCTTGTGAACTTCAACGCCACCAGCGATACAAATATACACAACGTATAATTGATTACTTATGGGTACTTCAATGAGCAAGACCCCCGAAACTAAGCACACGATGGAGCCACCAGTAACGATAGCCCAACCCCCTCTAAGCGAGCAAACCTTCGAGCTTCTCCAAAAACGACGACAAGGACTCCTACAGAAATACAAACACTGTATTAACGTCGACGAACGCGATTCCATCTATTCCGAGCTAGCGAAGAATTCCATCGAGAAAACAAAGCACAGTGTAGACACCGGCATGACTGACGAATATAGAAAATACATCCGAGCAGTTCTGCAAAAAGACAAAGAAGAATTCGACGAGATCCACAAGAAACTCGAGCCGATCGTGCGATTGACATTCCATCCTAACTACGACCCAAAAGCACGCGATGCAATCTTGTCGGAGGTTCGATTCGGTCTCAAAAAGCGTGGCTTTAACCCGGATAGAATATGGATTGCACCTCATAAATTTCCTGAGGAGTGTATGACTATCTCGTGTTTGGATCAGAAGATGGAGGTTATGAAGGATATCGCTCACGCTTTGAATAAACGCGGTGGAAAGATTGTGGAGGTTACTCACCCTTGGAATAATGTCGAGGAAAAGACACAGACAGAAAGGATATTGGCGGAGCAGAGACATATTGCATTGCAACTCTCATCTTTTCTCCAAGAGGAGGTCAAGAATGCCTGGGTGTTGGTCATCTTTGGAGGAGTTATATATTTGACAAGACACCTTGGCTTGTTGACACAGGTCTTCTCGAAAAAGGACCCCGAATCAACGTCAGGAACACAGCTGGAGCCAAAAAGAAATGAAAAACAAAAGGCTTCGACCACTACACGACTTGCACCTCGACCTTTCCGTCCATTTCTCCCTCAACCTCATCCGGCCTCCAATGCCCTTTCTTCAGGTCTTAGCACGTCAACACAATTCGGTCCTCAACATAACCGCACATTTATGGCTCAGCCTCCACTGGTCCCAATCACCCGTCATTCTCGTCCTCTGATAAACCATACGCCTCATATATACCACAACTATCACCGCTCTGCCGTACCAAATTTAACACCCATGGTAGACCTCTTCCAACGCATGGCCCGGCGAGCAATTTGATATGATAGCAACCGTATCCTTATACTGTCAAGACCAGAGAAGGGTAGAAAAGGGAATTGGAAACTCGGCTTACGGAGGGAGGATATGACTCTAAGGTATGATGAGTAGGAAACCCATCATAACAAAATTAAAAAAAGAAATATATGATTTTGAATGAACAGCTCCATGTATGTTCGTAATTCCAATATGAGTGAGAATCCTTGAAGCAATACTAAGCCATCACGTGAAAGAAACATGAAAATAGCAAGATATTTCAGTCTCCATAATAGATATCTTCTACATGTGCCTCACCCACACGTTTTTCAATTTGTACTTAGATTAAACCTATCATTTTAGTCCTTCAGCACCATAGCCAAATGCCCATTGCTCTCACAGCACAGCACCTACTCTCATTGGTGGACACGAAAATGACGGTATATGGCAGTACTGCAGCTCACTCGCTTAAGCTAAAAAAAACAAGGGGAAAGCGAGGAGATGTGTGTTCTACAAGTCGTGAAGACGATTCATCAACGCTGCAGGGGCATAGCCGCATAGTCGATTGTTGCTAGGAATACTGAAGGCCAGGGTGTTAGAAGAGCTGTATTCAGATGACTGAGGAGTTAACTATTGTGGGCAGGAGCCTGGTTTATATGGCCCTGGTATATGCCCCTCCTTTGTTGTAAGAGAGGCGAGCATTGCTCTGTATACGCTATCAGAAGTCATTATGTCAAAACTCTGGCACAAGTAACTTAATTGTCCTATTTCACCTAGCACAATAAGAATTGAAAAGTAACAATTGTTCTAAATTATTTGTATAATTGATCGAGTTGTGTGAGGTCTTTAAGATAATATTTTTATAACTCTAGTATGTACAGAGTAATGCCTACCTCTCTTACACTCCTGTTCCATTCCATGTATGCAGGTCCTATGCGGTGAAAACCACTGGTCAGATTCATTAACTGACAACATCGATAATACCAAGTCAATAAGAAAATCACTTCTCTTTCTTTAAGCGAGCGTATATCAACCCCGCAGCAGAATCCACTGCAACGACAAGCCTTTTCGTAGATATCCACCAATCGAGCAAGCTACAAGAGCAAGTTCAGTCAAAAGGATGCCTGGTTGTTGCTCACTTAGATATCTGTACTGGCATTTTGATTCAACCTCGGAGAAGATTACTTGATAGCGCCCAACCAGCTAGCTTACTGTGATAAAATAAACTGTCAAATACAGGACCATTGCTCTTATTCTTGCTAGTCCGACCAAACCCCATGCAACCGCAGAAGTGTCAGCTACCATTGGCGGATATTCTTGAGGACCTTACGTGGACCCCTTGGCTCTTTCTGGTTATCCTCAATCTGGGGAAACGGGAGTTACGAGGACGTCATATTTGGATCCTCAAAGACGGCCCTTGAGACACTTATACCAAAAGGTAAAACATAAGAGGATGTCACAACCCCTATAGACGTGCAACGTATATGAAATACGTACTCAGCTGCTAGTGTTTGATTAGACCCTATAGGGAGTAGAGGAAGAGCAAGGATTGTAGAAATTTGTAAAAAGTGTAACCTTGAAGGTCTCTTCGAAAATAGGCGAAACTCCTTACTAGGATATTCGCTATATATAAGAAAGCCCTGGGTTATATCCTTGATCTTTGAGGTGCCGATTTCTATTACTAGTAGTCTTACTACAAGGATATTCTCGTATGTTTTAGGTCCCGGAACCTTTTTTGCACTACAAATGTCCTTACTTTTATTCTTCGGGATACTATAATACTAAATTTCTAGAATCTAAGTAGTCTTCTAGGAATCTAAACGAAAACTTAATTTTTATATAGAAAAGTAGGACTTAGTAATAGCTTATAGAATTAAATATATAACACTTATACTAACACTATATATGTGGTAATAGCTATCCTTAGCGCGACCTTGTCGTCACTCCTGCCAAGAACCTCGCTATAGGGATATCCTCGTTTTTCTAGGCTACTCCTACCATAGTATATCCTGGTATCTAGCTTTACCTGTATAGTCCGCTTGTAGAAGTGGCAAGCTCCTAGGATGTTCACTAGTATATCTCGGGGTAGTTTGCAGGGTACCTGACATGTAATTTACTTATTCCCACACGTTCGGGGTCCGCGAAACATCCTACTGCTTTTTGCGAAAAGACTAATCCTTAATTTGAACTCATGGAAGTAAATGACGTCAAGTAAATTGAGTACTTTTCCATTCGATTCATTGTTTTTAGACAACTACTTACTGGAGTAATAATTTAGATTTTCTAGCTGTTTCTATTTGTTATTCCAAGTCGACTAGGGAGATTAATCGTAAGGGTTTAGAGCTTCTACTTAAAGGTCGCTCCATACGTGAAAAATATATTTACACTGAAAATCTCCTAAAATTCTTGACGTGCTAGGAAGAAAAAATGACGAGTCTGGGTTTTGGTTATAGAAATCGGCAAGAGTATTTCATATAACTTCACAAGAATTCAGTCCGCCAACTTAGGCTTGCAATGAATAAATCTTCCAGGATAATAGTCAGTTCACTTCCTGTTGCGCTGTCGCTTACATTACCGCAAATAGTCAACAGATTTCTAGATTCAACACTTTCTCATTGGATTTAATAAGGCCGGGTTAAACCATTTATACGCACAGAATACAACCACTGCCAAAGGAAACGCTCACAGTCATGTCATAACATATTCTCAAACTCTTGGAGGGAAGATCAAAAAGCGATTACAACCCCACCAAAACATCTCCCGTCCCATCCCCCAACAATCACTTACGATACTCGTACAGCATCCACTCCACCAATCAAAAAGCCAACATTCCCACCAATCACAAACTCTAAGCTGTACTAACACTACACCACCAGGACACCATGACCATCCCTCGAACCACAAACCAACAACGACAAACGAAAGTTCCTCATACGAAACTGTTGTGACTTGTCAGGACTATACTGACCAGTGGTTTCCACCGCACGGAACCTGCATATATTGGAACAGGAGTGTACAACAAAGGAGGGGCATATGCCAGGGCCATATAAGCCAGGCTCCTGCCCACAGTTAGCTGCCTAGTTATCTGAATACAGCTCTTCTGGCACCCGGGCCTTCCATATTCCTAGTAACAAGCACGAAATTCACCTACACCGTCATTTCACCCCTCCCCTCCCATCCCCCTCACACCCCTCCATCAAGACTCCAGAGAAAAAAGAGATCATCGCGCTTCCCCTCTGTCTCACAACAAGAAGACCAAGTGGAGACGAGCGAAGAATTGAGTTTCCCGTGCACGGGGAGGATATCCAATTCCGTGGCTAGTGTCATGACCGCCATCAGATCAGGAAAAATTCATCCAAGACAATTTGTATCGTATCGTAGCGGGGTTCCATAGAGTACCCCTCAGTACGGTATGGAATCCTGCTGCAATTGGAAGATTGCGATGATATGAAATGAGGAATATGAAGGGGCCTGTAAAGATCAGGATGGTATGGATAAGTATCTCTACACATTACTTGTATGAGATTCAATAAACAAACCACAGGCACTAACACAGACCCCTAAAACTAGGTACCTTACCTTACCTCACACATTACTTCATCCTATAAATTCCCTCCCTACCTACCGTACGGACAAACCGCCAAGTCAGTCCGCAAACCTTAAAACCCCCAACCCCTCCCCTCCCCTCTCTCATCGCAAAAGGAAAGACACACCGACCGCCGCATCCGAAACCGCAGAAATGCACCGCAGCGCGGCTAAGGAAAAGAAAACGGTCGATCAATCGATAACGTTATCACCAACGCGGAGAAAGCAGCAAGTGAGTTGGATTGGGGGGAAGGTGATTTCTCTCTCTTAGTCTCTCTTTGCTTAGTTGCTAGTTATGGGGTTTGATGGTTGGTTGGTCCTTATCCTTGTCTGTCGGGCTTAGTATGTGGTGGGATGTAGGAAGTGGTTTGATTTATACCTCTTGTAGTCAATGAACGAATGAATGAATACACGAATGAATGAAAGCTGGGTAGACTCATTAGGAATTCTACAGAGAGAGACTTAAAAAACAGTAAGATTTATCTTTTTTATAGGTAGTAGAAGAGAAAGAGAATAAAGATAAGGTTATATATAACCATACCTACCTACTCTACTACCGAGATAATACAAAGCCGCGCTTTTAGCCTAGTCTATAGTCTATCGTCCTAAGTAAAGTACGGAGTACTCGTAGATAATACCTAATTATCCCTAGGTGGTAAAGTATTAATCTATATCTACCAAGCTACCTACCTCGTCCCAATCAACCATTATAGATAAACTCTTCAAAGACCGTGTTTAAAACTCTTACTCTCGTATATAAACATTCGCATACCATTCCACGCATACATAGTATGTATCCGTAACCAAAATACCCTTCCTTCCTGTAAGATTACGTAGTATCTCCAACCTTCAACCTTTCATCCTCTCCTCCCCCTTCTCCCTCACACCCCTTCCCGACTCCAATCTAATCCCCAAAAATTTAACTCTCGGTCGGAGAATTTCCCATCCTCCCATCCTCCCACTCTTCTCTTCTCTAATCTCGCTCCACCATCACACATCCCATCACACCACCATCACCCTCTCATCCCCACACCTATACCCACACGCACCCTCACCTTCATCCCCACTTCCCCCCAACCTCCCTCCTCCCAGCCGCAGGGAAGCGCGGGAAACCCAAAAAACCCACCAAATCCTCCGTAAAGCAAAGAGGGAAAAAACACGAGGAAGCCACGTTCATTCCACGTTCCTGCTAGGAGGGATGATTATGGAACCTTACTTTGGGTTAGCATGCGTGGAACCAAGAACGGTGGGAAGTGTTGGGTTACTACGAAGTAAGTTACCTATGGTATGGTATGGGTGGGTTATCATGGGCGCTGGCCGCACCGCACCGAGGAGAGGATTTGTATGGAGTAGGAAGTAGTGGGGTTCTTTGTCTACTGTACTCTACCTAACCTACCCTAACTAATCTAGAAAAAATGATCCTTACTCTCTCTCACTCTCTCTACATACCTACCCAAATCCACCCATCCACCCATCTCCCCTCTTTTCCCATAAAACCTTTTCTTCTTCTTCTTCTTCCCCTTTACCCTTCAAAACAAATCAAGAGCCGCAAATCATTCCGCGAATTCATAAAAATATATAATACCTACTATAGATCAGGCTAATAACCTAGCCTCCTAGGTAGAGTAAATTTACCGTATCTGGAATGAGACTGGATTAGGTTGGATTAGGAAGGGTATACGAGTAGCAAGTACACTTGGTTTATAGCGTTGAGATTTATATGTCTAGTTACTAGATGTGTATAGTAGATGTTCTTCCTATTTAGTATGATAAACTATACAAGTACTCGAGTACCCTAACCCAACCTAGTCTCGCCATTTCAGAGAAAAAGAAAAAGAAAAAAAGGCTTCTGCTGTAAATGGTGATTGTCAACATGCTTGTACTATACGACAGAGACCCGAGCTCCGTTCGGTGAGAAGACTCGGATTACTGCTAGGAAGTGCAGGTGGAGGTGGCGGAGTAGATACTGTACTTGGTGGTGTACGAGGGGTGGTGTACATATGAAGTGACCGATGACGCACCAGAGACCAAGACAAACCTTGGGCAAATGTTCATGGTGAATGAACGAGGGATCAATCTACGATCGAGCACTTATTTACTCCATAAACCACACCACACCAAAGCAAAACAGCGTCACCACCCGACTCCAAGTATGTAAACCACTTCCTCCAGCACTACAGTATGTGAATGCTGACCAATCTAACCTGACTGACCCTGATCGATCGCTCGGTAGGATCAATCCAAGGCTTAATTCGATATCTGTACAGAGCTCGTACCCAATGACGAAGGACCATTGATCTGATCCTCCCGAGTCCCGGTGAGATATTTTCAGCTAGGTGAGTGAGTGAGTGAGTGAGTGATGCATGTATGCATGCAGAATAGTACCACCCACGCACGCCTGAAATAGCTTTGGGTAGAGCTAATGATGTAACCTCGAGGCAACGTGGCTATGGAGGGAGTGGTGTGTACGGAATAGAACCGATGATCTATTCTACTCTGAGAAGGAATGGGATATTGAAGGATTAGTAAAAAGAAATGTCGAGGTTCGAATGTTTCCTTCTAGAAGCTCTACAGCCTGGTACCGTAAGATATTTGTTTTGTACCCCCCGAACACGATTTCCCGAGCCGTTGTCATGCCCGGAGAATTCTATATCAGATCAATCTTTTTTTGGGAGATGAGCAAAAGAGGTCCTGGCGCAACAAAAAGAAAGACTTTCATCCTTTCTTCAGATGGTGATGGCCATGCTTCTGGTCCGAAGAGTGGATTCGGTAGTCGAGTGCTGACTTGGTCAAGCGGCGCAGCCTGTGGCATCGACGATGACTTACAGATTGGATGGATGAAGAGATCATGATGCTGATCCTGCATACCCCTTTAGTCTCGCCCAAGCCCAAGAAGCCGGATTTTCTACTACAGTAGTAGCAGAGTGACTGCGTCGCATGGCAGTAGTGACACGCCCATGTAGGTTGGGATTGCTAACCGCGATACTGTATGTACGAGTAAGAACTCTGGAAGGATTGAAACATAGGCTGGCGAATCGGCTGCTGGGTGGTGTCTGCAGGAGCCATATGTTGACAAGGTCGTCTGCAGTCCATCACGTTTCGATGGGTCTTGGAATCTCTGTAGCGTTGGCGGTGCGATGCGATACGATGCTTAACTCTGGATGCCCTGGGAGAATTACACGACTGTCTTGATAACTGACTGGGAGAAATTGAGGGTCAACGAGACAAGAAATATAGAATAGGGGAATCGTCAAGGCATCTATCTCCTTTGCGGCTTCAGAACGAGAGACATGAGTGAGTTTTTGATATTTTGCGGAGATTGACTTTGAAGACCAACCAGGGAACCTCTAGAAATCAATGTTTCAAGCCGAATTGGCATGTTCAAGCTCACATAGACTCAATCTCCGCGTTCTGAAACGCAAGAGATCCATGGAAAGCTGCGTATTTCGTCTCCTTGGGTGACGTCGGGATTCTTAGCCATGGCTGTAAACCACTCACAGATCTCCGAGTTGAAGATTACTGCGAAGATCTGTCTTACAATTAGCTTCGGGGGTTGAGATGGATACTCAAAAACCTCTCTCAAAAACGACAGTGCGAAAAGATGTCCAAGCTAAGCGACGATCTCATAACGAATCCCGGCTCCTACTCGGTAGTTGCAAAGATCGATCTCGCACGTCCCGTTCGTCGGATCATTTTCAACATCGGAAGTTCTTTCGAGAGAAAAACATAGGGAAAGCACATGGATGGATCATATAAATAGGTTGGGCCGCTTCAGCTCGAAGTTCATGTTCTCAAAAGTGTCTCTGGCTGAGTAGTGTCGGGCACTACTTGAAGGATTCCGTCGATACATCAAGTACGCGATGTCCGAGACGTGGAGCCAGCCTTCTCTTGGACTTATTTGACTCGATTATATACTTGGCCGTTACTCGCCGTTAATGACCGAACTGAGACCGTCGAGAGTGTTGAGACCCAAGAAGCAAGAGCCAGATAAAGCAAAAGCTTGCCGACGCCGATGGTTAAAGCAAGATAAGTGGCGTCGACCAGGACCAGTGCAAACTTCGGTATAATGTTTCAAACGAACACCTTGATGTTTTGATGCAGTGGGTGGTCAGTGATCACATCTGCCGCGGTGCGCAGTACTCGGTAGCGCACGATAGAGATAGCGTTACATTGCAGCTGTCAAAAGGGATTCTCTTTGATCTGTTGTCCGTTCCGAGTCGGTGTTTTGGAGGACGGGGACGGGGTCCTTCCCTAGTACTCTACTCTGCTGAATTCGTGGGGTTGCGGGTTACCCGGGTGGTGGAGTTGAAACTTTCGGACGCAGAAGCTCACAGTGTTTAGACAGAATTGGGCCAAGGACTCAGGACGGGGCAGAATGACCCTTGAGGGCTATAATACAAGCACTGCTACTGGTATTGATGCTGGTCAGAAGTGCAATTGGGAGTTCGTGAAGCAGACACTGAAGCCCATTATAAATCATTATAACACATTATGCCCCATAATTGGTCTCTGTGACTTGGCCTCGCAGGCTCGCTTCATTGCTTCAACGAGAAGGATGTTTCCCATCACCATCAACATCACCACCACCAGCCATCACCGTGGAAGTGACCCATACTGAGATATCACTCACCACACGCTCTCGCAGGGGAGAGTACTAGCACTGCGTCCTGGCCCAGGCATCAATCCCAGGCTCTCTTGGCATAGCGTGGTTTAACTCTTCGCCTTTCGACTCTTGGCTGTCTCCAGGCATGAGAAACGGAAGACATGAATTTGAGAAACCTGGCTTCTACTTCAAAGTACTTCTAGGATGCACCATGAGGAATAGCTATAGCAGTTGAACTTTCGCTAACCACACGTCACTTGATCGCTGATTACCTAAGGACCGTACTCATACTAATGAGAGCCTCGAGAGGGCAGAGGGCATCGAGTACCTGCATGCAAGCGTACTCGTACCTGTTGAGTGTTTTAGTGTGTAGGGTAGGGCAGGGCGAGACATGTCCATCAACGTCTCAGACATCGGTAAGAGAAACCGTGAGGTGACGGCTGTGCCCGCCATAGTGCTGCCGTAGAAGCAATGCAAGGGACCTTGTGGCACACTCACTGGTGGTTAACGACTCGCCTACTCGCCCACTCGCCCACTCGCCACACGCCCCGAAGCTGCAGACGCTCCTGAAATAATACATCACAGGCCCCGGATGGTGTTCATGAGGAAGTGCAGGTGTTGCTGGGTACCGGTAAGAAATCGGCGGCGGGGCTGAGCGGCGTTGAAATGCAGAAGCCGGCTCCCAGATCCCTAAACGGCTAACCTACGCCTAGGACCACCAGGGACTGGGGTAGGGAGTTTACATCACCCGACAACGTCCATCCGCAAATTAGGGCTAGTGTGGCAGTATGCTAATCGCTAGCTCGCTAGTGCCGGACCCGTGGACGTTAAGAAGCGAGCTACTGTCGCTGGTAGGCTGTGGTGGTAGGCTGTGGTGGTAGGCTGTAGGCTGCAGGTGCAGTGCATTGCAGCTAAAGCTAGCGCGGAGTAGCTGTACTGCAACGACGAATGCAAGCTAGACGTTATTGTGACAGTTACTGTTAGGTCCAAGCGTGCAGACTAGATGGCTGCTCTAGGCAAGTCCATAGCTAAGAAGTCGGCTGATGCTGATTTATGTTTTTTGCAAAGTCTTGGAAGAGCCCCGCCTCCAGATGATGTCGCAACTCTCAGATTCGCCCGAAGCTGCACATCGAAAGCTTGACTCCAGTGCCTGCCATGACGATGAACTCGTGGGTTCATACTCTACTCGAGTTCTCGGTAGATTCTTAGAAGAGACACCAGAGGGGTGATGAGATGGACTCTCACTTGCACCACATCGGGTCTTTCAGGATCGCGAGAAGAGCCACGATGACGATCAGGATGGACGATGATACAATAGAGCATCAAGGACAGAGCAGAGTGTCCTTCGCTGCCACCCACACCTCACGTTGCGCCCCTGCGGAGGATTTTCCATGTGTGGTGGTGGTGTGCCACGGCTCCGTCACTGCCACCTTTGGCTGGTGGTGGTGGTGGTGGTGATGCTGCTGCTGCATCGAATCCTTACAGTAATTGCCTGCCTTGCCTTCCATCCTTTCCGTACGCCGGATGTGGTGGTGGTGTTGGTTGAAGGTTGGTAGTTACGGAGTACCCATGCCATGGCAGGCAGAGTGAGTGCGAGTAGAGCAGCAATACTGCACTGCACAGTATTCGGAGTAACTGCTTGCAGGCAATAGGTAATCAGCAACCAACCTGCAATTCTTCATCATCCACAGCGCACTCTCACTCATCTCTCTCCTTCATCTTACAACATCACCAAACCTCATCCTCACCCCACCCGCTTTCCCGTCACCACCGAGAGTATCCCCATTCCCATCCCATCTGCACTTCCTGATCCTTCGGCACCACCAGAACAGACACTGCACTACACGACACCACACCACACAACACCGTGGTAGAGCTAAGAGTGGCCTGCGAAAGTGTTCCGCTGTTAAATTTAGCTGGCAAATAACGGCCACGGACCACGGACCAAGAACCGCCATTGCCATCTCCATCGACATCTCCAGCATCTTCCCCCTTTCCCACGCGGTCGAGGACCTGACTAGCTGGCCAGCAGACTACGGTACGAGTACCAGTGACCAGTCGCCAAAGCAATCCCTCAACCACCCAGATCACTGGCCACCACAGACTACAGTACAGTTAGGGTACTAAGTACGGAGCAGTATCGTCGCTGTCGTCCCTGGCCCACGACGGAAACCAGGAACCACCCTACCTGGCGGCGCCCTGACCACGCTGTAGGTTTTCGATTAGTCTTCCCATCGCAGTGCCCACCAGTGACCACTGACCAGCACCCTCCAACCAAAGCTCCCGCGAGCACCCAGGAGCGTCCTTGAAACCCACGGCAGCTCCAAGAACAACTCCACTC
Organism: Hymenoscyphus occultus; assembly: GCA_900536445.1. Classification (NCBI taxonomy): domain Eukaryota; kingdom Fungi; phylum Ascomycota; class Leotiomycetes; order Helotiales; family Helotiaceae; genus Hymenoscyphus; species Hymenoscyphus occultus. The sequence goes on along the minus strand of UNPT01000106.1, from coordinate 35,583 downwards.
GCCCCCAAGGAAAGCCCATCCAGCTCCAGCAGGACGCCCGACGCCTCGAGGTTTCCCAAGGACTGGCCCACTGGAAACGAACACTGGATCAGCGGGGACAGGGACCGCGTGCAAGGGCTCCATACCGACTCCGCTGTGGGGAGCCTGAATTCAAACGCCTATCTGGTCTGCCAAACGCTTTGAGCCTGCGCCAACTCGCAGGTGTCTCTCGTCTGGTATTATTGGCTTTGCTGCTCTCCCGGCATAAAGTAGTCTTATTCAGCGTCCCCCGCCCGCCTTTTACATGTCGAGGAACGGTCTTCTGGGCAGCAGTCTTTCATATCGTGGCCCCTTCACTCCCACACCCACTCATAACGCTGCCCAAACATCCAAAGAAGAGGCCCAGGTTCAAGCCTTGTATGAGCTCGGTCTCCTTACCCACACCGACAAGGGAAATAGCAGGAGGCGAGAGAAGAGCAAGGGCAAGGACATATTACCAGGTGGATCCCGCGCTGTAGGATCGCATCCCCAAAAGGGTACGTACTCCCATCCCTCCTTTCTTCCTATCTCCGTAAACCACTTTGAGCAATCCCGTACTCTAGAGTGAAGAGTCGTACCTCAATCGCTCGCTCCTGCTCAATGGACTCCTTTTCCGATCACTCCAGTCAACGTCGACTAATCCCATCTTCGGCAGCTTCATTCTCCAGTAGCACGCATCGTCTGGACCGTTCGACATCGAGGAGAGCGCCGTCGGCAAGGGAGAATAAAGAAACCATCAAAGGGTCGAGAGATTTGCGCAGCCGAGCCGGAAGTGGTGGAATGGCAGGTATGCTGGACGCCGACAGGAGCCGCACGAGGCGGGAACGAACATTCGTCGGCAGTGAATGTGCAGTATGCGAGGAGCCGCTGGAACACACCCTTCGCGGCGAGCGTATTCTCCAATTCTCCTGCGGTCACGTCTCACACGAGGCCTGCTTTTACGAGTACATTAAAGAATTCGAGTCGCAGTATTGCCCGACCTGCAATGCGCCCTTGGGTTTGGATACGAGTCGAGGAGGCAATGTTTTAGACATTGGTAAGACTTTCGGTACTGGTGCGTTCAAAAACTCAATCATACTGATCCCTCAATGTGCAGAGAAGCTAAGTAGTATTGTACGGTCAGTTGCATCAAACGAGGTTCCTCGGTCAAATCAAACCACTCCCACTCCATGGGATAACCAGACGGTACGATCATCGAGCCGAGAGCAGCAGCAGAGGGAGAGGTCAGATAGTTTGGATAGGCGAGCTCCAAATAACAATGCGAGCAGCAGAGATTCGGCGGAAAGATATGCAAACCCGCCCCAAGGACATCGTCGAAACGACTCGGAGATGACAGGAACCAATTCCTCAGTAGGCTATTCAGAAACGGCCGCCAGTGCCCCTTCACGTCGACACGACTACGATGTGCAATCGATGGAAGCGAGCATTGCGAGCCCAAGGGCAAGTGTATCTAGAAATCCAATTCCGCCTCCATCTGTCAGCGTGCGATCGGAATTTCCCACCCTGAATCGGTCACGGCAACAGCAAACTTTAACTTGTCTAGTTACCGTGGAGATACCTGACAACAAGTGGAGACCGGATCCTGATGATCTAAGGGCAACTCCCCCTACTCCTACCGCGCGGCCAGAAGATACATACGCTCGACCACCTTCACCTGCTCAAAGCGCCCCCCGATTCTATCCTTACGAGTCGCCCGAAGTATTAGACGAAATCACCGAAGGACTTCGAATGAGAGTGGAGAATTGGCACGGTCTCGATTTTAATAGGTAAATTTAGTTTTGACCAGATATGTTGCAAATGTGGGTCCTGACAAAACAACAGATTCGGAAAGCTTCGTCTTTACGGAACGATTCGCGTAGGAAAAGATAAGCAATCATGGCAGGAGTTGGAGTGTTACCTCTTTGCCGAAATGCTCATTTGCGTTAAAGAAAAGAAAGTAAACATTCCCCAGGGCTGGGAAGATACAACGCACATTCGCAAACATACTCGTTGTACGCTCAAAGGATCTATCTTGATTAAAAAGCATCTCAACGAGGTCTTGGAATCAGGTAGTGGTAAAGCCAATCTTGGACAAACAGAAAAGATAACCTCATCTAACCTGCGCCCTGTAGAAGATAACATTTTGACACTCAGTCTCTCGGTAACTGAGCTCCCCTCGTTCCATCTCAAATTCGAGAACCGAAACCAGTTAAAATTATGGCATCAAGCCCTGCTCGATTTGAATGCCATCGAAGGCTCTCCCGCCCGCAGCCCCGATTATGATCTTTCAGAAAACGAGGAAGATGATTGGCAAAAGATGGATGATCAAAAGCGAGTCTCTACCAATTCCTCCTCATATGATAAGCGATCCGCGACCACAGCCGCAACAGACTATACCAGCGGGAAAGGAGTACGATTACCCGCCGCTGTGCACGTACCATTCGATATTGTGGTCGTAGTCCCGATATCCTCATCTATGCAAGGAGTCAAGATAAGTTTGGTGCGTGATGCGCTCAAGTTTATGGTAGCACAGTTAGGGGACCGCGATCGCATGGGTCTCGTGACTTTTGGCTCCAGCAATGGGGCGGCGCCTTTAGTAGGGATGACCAGCAAGACTTGGAATGGATGGTCGGGTGTCCTGGCTTCTATCAGACCCGTTGGACAGAAGAGCCACCGAGCGGACGTTGTAGAGGGTGCAAATGTGGCCATGGACTTGCTCATGCAACGCAAATCCAACAACCCAATCGCCACCATTCTCTTGATCAGCGATTCAGCAACCTCTGACCCGGAGAGTGTTGACTTTGTTGTATCAAGAGCAGAGGCTGCCAAGTAAGTATTTTCATCTCCAGAGATCCGTCCTTTTACTAATCATGATAGAATTGCCATCCACTCATTCGGACTCGGGATGACCCACAAGCCAGATACCATGATCGAACTTTCAACGCGAACCAAAGCATCATATACTTACGTGAAAGATTGGATGATGTTAAGAGAATGTGTTGCCGGCTGTATCGGTTCCCTTCAAACCATGTCTCACCAAAACGTCAAATTGAAGCTCAGGCTACCCGAAGGCTCACCAGCCAAATTTGTAAAGATCAGTGGCGCGCTTCAAATCACGAAACGCGCTGCCGGAAGAGATGCAGAGGCGTCCCTCGGTGACATGCGATTCGGAGACAAGAGAGACATTCTCGTGCAGCTGGTCATTGCCCCCGACAATGCCTCCCAAGAACAGCTACCACAAGATCCCTGGGAGACAATCATCTCTGGGCTTGAATCACTTGGTGGACCTCTCGATCAGGATGATCAGCGGACCATGTCAATTGAAGAAGTTCCTCTGATTCAAGCTGATCTGACATGGGGTGATATCCTTCGAGATGGCACCCTCACCCAGCTTGCTCGACCTTCCCTTCTTGCCATAACTATGCTCCCAGCAACACCAAAGCAAAGGACAAATTCCATGGCTCAATGGCCCAACGCTCCAACAATTCCTCCACATCCAAGCATTGTTCAACGACGTATGGAACTCCTCACATCAGATATGCTTACTAGAGCCCTCACATTGGTCTCAAGGGGTCAACATGACCGGGCACAGCATCTTTTGAATGAAACTCGATCCATTCTCAAAGGTCTTGGAAAAGGAGGTCTACCACCGATCCCTCCTCCTCCTTCGAAGTCCCCAAATTCATCAGGTCACGAGGGAACATCCCCCACATCTTCCATCACCCCCGATCGTCGCCGTACACCTTCGCCTACTTCAGCAGTCGCAAACAAAAGCCAATCCATCCCACGTCCTCCATCCAATGATGCTCTGGCTATGAACTCCTCTCCCGGTATTGATCCAGTTACTGTTGCTGCTCTTGATGCTGAGCTCGAGTCTAGCTTGGAGTGGATCAATCATCCGGCAGTATTTGGAAGAGACAGTAGGAAAGCTGTCCTACAGGCTATTGGTGTTATCAGTAGCCAGAGAGGATACACTTTCCGAACTCCAGTCGAAAAATTATGGTCTAGCCGAGTCAGTGGTGTGAAACGTCTGACAGAGCGAAGCCGAGAGTGGCGCGAAGAAGGTGGTGGTGAAGGAGGAATTATGGAAGAGAGTTAAACTCTTCCCCCTTTTTCCAACCCCCTTCACTGGCGCCCGAATTGGATTGTACGGTTTCTGCATTTTGTTCTCTACATATATTTATTTTTTCGAAGATACCACCATATTTTGACTTTCGCCACATCACAAAATACGAATTTTCCCGGAGTTGCGCTTTTTCTACATATATAACGAGGTGATGGCCTGCACTGCGGTTGTTTTTGTACCATTACCTATGCTAGCTGGGTTTGTTTACTGAAGGTGGTGGGATCGCATTATTTTGGACACACATACCCCCTTTGATTGTTTTTATGTTTTTTGTTCGGTCGTTTTTTATATATCGGATTTGTTGATCAGACGGCTTTTTTTCTAGCCATGGATGTTTGCTTGTTTTGGGGGTGGGGGTAGGAAGGTAGGAAGGGGTTTTTTTCTATATATGTCGTATTGTTTTATACGTAGGGATGGGAAATTCTGGATGGCATTTAGGGATGGGTAGTTGGTTCATTATCGTTTTTTAGTACCTAGGTAGTTTTCTTTTTTATGAAATAGGAGGTAGGATGGAAAAGAATCGTAGAATGAATACCTTTTATTTGATTACTGTATTTGTCTTGTTCTCTTTTTTTGGTCATGGTGATAATGGTAATGTTATGTACAGTTATTGCGAATTGCTCAGGGGCGTTTGATCGCTGGTGTATCGTGTGTCAAGGTGTGGGTGCTCGTCTCCTCGTCTTGTCTTATGCAGAATTCCAGTCGTAGTGCTGATTGCCTCGATGATTTTTCCGGTTACGAGTCCTACTGTAGTGATTTCTCTTTTTTATCTGTCTATAGTCTTAGAGAACATAGGGTGTTAGGAGTTTGTGTGAGAAGGAAGAAGTAAGAAGTGGGATGTGTGTACTAAGTACTGTACTGTCTGTACCTTATTATTGAACCATTCTAAATAGATAGACCCTTTGTGGCAAGGCTTTAGAGGGTTTGTTTTGTTTTGCGATGTTAGGCCTGGTGGGGTTTAGGAACTCGTTTTTAGAATCAAATATTTATTTTCTTTTGTTTTGTTTATTTTATTCACTTGATTCATTATATTCGCTTGATTCATCTGATTCACTTGATTCACTTGATTTACTAGATTCAATTCATTTACTAGATTTACTAGATTTACTAGATTTACTAGATTTACTAGATTTACTAGATTTACTTGCTTCACTTGCCTCACTGACTTCACTACATTCATTTTATTTTATATTCACCATACTCACTTGATTCACTTGATTCACTCTACTCCATTTTACCTCCGTAATATCCACTCCCCTCGTATTCACTTCATTCGCTTTATTTATTTTCTCGCTTATCTCAGTCTTGGTTACAGAGGAACCATGGGTGACATATAGGTGCCATGTGGGGACGAGGTATACGGGAGGAAGTGTCAAAAGGGAACGTGAGGATAGCATTGACTCCAAGCCACAGAAACAGTTATTCGCTCCATCACCCTGCCATCTATTTACTTCCTAGCCACAAATATGTTAGATCTAAGCAGGTGATTCAGCCTGTGAAATGGGGATGACGGAAACTGTACTAAACATATCAGGAGTGTAGCAATGACGCTGAGGGTAGGGTGTTGAAAAGCGAATCGAGAATTTGAAAGCTAAGAGATGGGGTTGTTTTGTTTTCGTTGAATAAGAAGGGGACTGGCAAGTAGTTGTTAACGAACTGAACCAAACTGGCGGCTGGCTACCTCTGAATTTAATATACAAAGACTTCGAGCTGGAGATACTGTAATGACTGCCGAAGAGGTGATTATGAAAAGTGATTCCACTCTACCTCTTTAGGCCCCCCGCTAAAGGCCAATGTAACTGTGAGTCGTCTCAAGTTTCTGCATTTTATTTACGGAACTCCTGTGAGAGCCATTAAAAGTGTTTTGTACGGAGCAGTACAGTACAGAGGTAGACTAAATTTTGAAAGTTATAAAGAGCACAGTCTATTCTGTAATATGAACATTCAAACTAAGTCGTCGGGCGTATATTTTCATGAGCCCACTACCCGGTAGACGACTCGTGGGGTACTTCAACAATGTACATACAAAGAACGCTGCAAAGTTACCGTAAGGAAAGAAACCCTTGATATTCAATTTATGTACCGTTCTACCAAAGAATGTATCTTCGTCTCCTCATAACAAGAATCTCCTCCTCCTTCATAAACACCTCCTCCTTCATGCCCAATCCAAAAAACAAACAAACAACAACCACAAAAAAAGGCAGCTCAAAAAATATCATCAACTCAGGCTTTTTCATCAAGTCATTTCCATCATCCTTCCCCAATTTCTTTTTTTCAGAAGCTCAACAGCCCAAAACGGCAACCGTCTCGCTCAGAAAAAGAAACCATGCAAAAGAAAAGAAAAAGTCTCATAACAAGAAAAACCTCAGAGAGTAGAACATATACCTTACCTCCTCACCAACTTCCTTCTCAAGAAGAAAACAAAGGTAGGAAAAGGTCGATCGTAGCATCATAAAAAAACAAAATACAGAGAAAGGCAACACATAAACTCCAACCCAAAGACCCGTCGCACGGAAAAACAAACATGCATAAACAATCACAGCCAACCACCGCCAGCATTGGAAATCTCACGAGTCTGACCATCACCCCCAAAGCTAAGCTTCATCTGAATTTTAGGAGCTTCTTGCACCGGCACAGCTTTCTTGGGGCTCTTTTTAGGACTTGAACCCTCCGTGCTAGGTCCGCATCTAACTTCTCTAGTGTTCCAGCCATCTTCAGCTGCGGCCGCAACCCAACATCTGAGTCCGGCGTGAACACCTCCATAGAACTTTTCCTTGCAAAGTCGGAGGGTACCGCCCATACACTTCTCCCAGCCCGAAACGCGCATTTGCTCTCGGAGGTCGTTACGCTCCGCTTGAGTTGGAAGACATGCCATGATGCCATTGACGAGATCAAGGTGAGATGCAAGATAATTGGTAGCTTCCCATTCTACACCACCAACATATGGAGCTGCTGGTACTGGTGGGAGCTCTGGTGGGAAATGCTTGGCCATATATACATGGTAAGGATTAGACACATCGAGTCCATTGGGACCAGAGGAGGCGATCGAGGTTGAGCTGGTGTCATGTATGTTGTCCTTTGAGACTCGGGGAAGAGAAACGACGTTCAAGTTGTGTAGGAATATCCAGAATACTTCCTTGGTGACGTTGGATACCTCTTTATTCCATACAGTATATGGGCGTGGACGTCGCATGTCCATCACAAAGTCGACAGGTCGTTGGGATTCGCTGGGGTCTTGGTTGCGAAGATAGCTAAGTATTGTCTTTGCGCGGAGAGTGCGTAATGCGAGTGGGGCTGATTTGAGGTAGGTAAAGAGTAACGACGTGATGATATTTCTGGTCGTAAATTCGCTCGGTCCCTTCTTCTCCTCATCAAAGATCATGTGTAGTAGAGCGGGGAAAAGGGTGGATTGAATATCGTCAAGATACTCAAGAGCTAGTGCTGTGGTGGAAAGTGCTTTAAGGCATAAAAGAACTTCGTGAAGGAGAGCATCTTCATGTTCCTCTCTGCAAAAGGTTAGTGGTGGATAAGACAAGGTATATATTTACTAACCTCCACTCGACTTCCATGGTACGATGTAACAATCCTACCATCTCTGCCATTCCACCCTGTCCTACAAAGTCATCCGTCCAGGCGACAGTCTCGTTGCGAAGAAGTAATCTTAGCTTATGAAGACGACCGACTTCGACCTTTTCTGGTTGTCGGGTCTTTCTCAAATATGTCACAAAGTCCTCTGGAGTTTGACCTTTGGCTTTCGCGATCAGTGTTTGAGCGACGGCACCAGCTGTCGTCAATGCCTTACTGTCCCCTTTGGTCGAATCCGAGGATTTCATTCGAGAATGTCGTTTAAACGACTCCTCTGGCTTCTTTGACTTGGGCCCTGAAGATGACTCCTTGCTACTCGCTCTTGATAATGTGAAAGTTCGACTTCTGGGCCGCTTAGACTTGACTTCGACCTCGTGCGTATCAGTAGTAGGTTCAGCACTTGAATTACTACCGTTAGTTCCCGGTCTGCTGTTTCTTGCAGCAGCTGTCTCGGCCCAATCTTGCTTCACAAAATCTCTTTTCATCTTAATAGTAAGGCTCCTCATCTTGCCCCGCATGTTTTCGGGGATGTTGCGTCTGTCCAGCATAGCTTCGAACTCTCGGTCGATATCCTTGTCTTCCAGAAGGGGGTCTGAGTCATCCTTTTTCGAGCTGCCGCTTCCAAAGGAGGATACAGCAGCCAAGACACGCTGTCCCCTACTTGGAGCTGCTCTGTCGGAAGAGTTTGAAGGCTCAGTAGTTCTTCTCTCACAACTCGGCCGCTTCTCCCCAGACACATCTCTTCGATCGAGCTCCACGCTTCGTCTTTCACTCTCTCTGCTCGGCTTACGGCTAATGTCTTGAACACTGTAATTGCTTGGTAAGTATGTAGATTTTGGTCGTTGGGCGCCATCGCGCTGGGCGAGGGAAGGCTGGCTGCCCTGAACATTGTAGAAATTTCGTTGCTTGCCCGGCGAGTAATTTTCGGGTGTATAAAGGTCTATCTCATCCTCCACGAACTTTCCTCCTAACGGTTGTTTGGTGAAATGCTCGCTGGAAAACTGGGCATAGATAGGTGGTCGGCATGCTGTAACAGGGGATGAGATGATGGGGCTTCGTTGGGGGCTTCGATTTTCTTTATCTTTTGCTGCTCGTGCTTCGTCTTCCAAGGCTTGTTTCTGGAGGCTCTTCGAGGACTTGGGACGCGATAGGAGGGTAGCAAAGTTGGACGCTGACTTTGTCTTTTTCGCCCTCATCGAGGCGGCGTCCTTGGTTTTGGGAGGCTTGCTAGTGCCGTCCTTTCCTGCCAACGATTTCAATGAGATAGAGCTCAAGGTCTTCTTGTGCAATGACTTGTAATGTAATCCTCCCTCCCCGCTTGTTCTCGGACGCTTCCCTTCCTTCGACCTCTTTGCTGGAGATGGCGGGGGCTGGCTTTGGCGATTCTCTTGCCGCTCACCTAGTGCTCGGGAGTTATGAGGATTCTCTTGCGGGACAAATGGTAGAGTTGGACCGCAATCGTATGCCGGCATTGCAATAAACACATCTGTGGGCGGAGGAAGAGCATCGCCAGCGGAGGGACTTCGCTTGTGTATGAAACTCTTCAATACCGACGATCGAGTTCGCTGGTAGGTTTCGGGGGTCGAAAGATATTGGGATGCCATGATGGCTTGCAACTCAATGCAATGGAATGATGCGATAGATGCAGAAGAAGCTATGCAACAATGATGAAAATGCGGGTGGTGGACGTCTTCATGGTGACATGGAAGATGGATGTTCACGATGCCCAATTGAGTTGGGATTCACGGTGTTGGAATTGTTTATCAACGGGCGTTGGCATCGCAACAGCAGCATCGGCCTCGGCACCGTAGTCGGACTCGGCAGCGGACTCGGCTATGATATCGGCAGCGGGATCATGTCGGCAACGGGATCATGTCGGCAGCGGGATTATGTCGGCAACGGGGTCATGTCGGCAGCGGCACCGGCCGCCACTACTATAAGGCAGCCCGAGATAGACATATATAACTTTAAAACTATATATAAAATAGCAGGTACCTACCTACCTAGCTATAGCTACCTATAAGTTCTATAGAAGAAATAAGTTATCTTATATGAAGCGTACTAGGTAAGGTTATATTTTTTATTAGATATAACTTTTTTTTTAATATATACGCTGATCGCTGAATTATATATCCACCAGAGTATCCTCTCCTCTTTCTTCCCTGCGAGAATGACGCCGTCCAAAAGCCAATGTTGATCCAATTACGCTCGGTTTGTTGCTATGCTATGAATTTATATACGCTGATCGCTGATCCATCCATCAAAGTATCCTTCCTCTATCTTCCCTGCCAGAACCTGCCAGAATGACGCCGTCCAAAAACCAATGTTGATCCAAATGCCCGGTCCACTTGAACACATGCAAGAGTATGATACGTCTTTTTCCTATAGCTAACTAAGTTCTATCTATCTCCTTCAGCAGCGAAACTCGTCAGAAGTCATGTATCGTGAGAACTTCGACTCTTCCAACCAGGTGTTCTCCAGCTGCCATATCATCGCCACCGTTACTTTCGATTCCTGCTTTGCTTTCGGAGGAATTCATAGCCTTCATGTTCTTAGAATTGTCCAAGTTCCCCCTAACAGCGTCTTCATTCCCAGATTGTCTGGCTGCATGAAGAGCTGGACTGAACACGGGATTTCCATGCTCGTCCTTGGACAGGAAAACAAATTCCTCCTCATCGCAGACAGCATGCTCCTCTATTATAGGACTGGCTGTCATCTCGCCCTTCTCGTCCTGCTCTATCGGGTATATATCAGTCCAGAAAAACTGTTGAATTGGACTATTGAGCGATCGTCGCCAGGTCTGGCGTTTTTCCTCCTCGGTATTTCTCCGTTGTCGGGTTCCTCGCCATTCGGAAATTGTTTTCACGACTTCGTGGTTGACCTCTGGATCGGTCATGGTTTGTATACTCATTGAAATCGGACGTTTTTGTCTGTTGATTCCATGCTTTGATTGGCTTGTGTTATCGGCCGATGTGTAGTTTTCTTTCTCCGATGCCTCTCCGTTAACGCCAGTATCTCTTGCTTCGATGGGACCAAGGCATGATGAAATGTCCATTGGATGGTTCTTCGTGTTCTCTCAGCAGAGGTGCTTTGCTGGTTGAAATTAGCTTGAACCTGTGTTGAGCTCAACGTCTTGGACTCTTATAGCTCGTATAGAGACCCAAATACTTGCCAGGTATGCTCATTGAGGAGGTTTAAATACCCGGAAGTCTATTCCGGAGTGGCGAGGAAGAGTTCTTTGTTTCTCTAGTGCTTGCGAACCTGCTAGTCACACTGTCACTACTAACATCGCTAGTATGGCGTTGACAAAGAATCGGCGGCGCCACACCCTCCTTAAGCGAGTTTATGATCGCCGAAATCTGAGGTCTTGTATGGTCAAGTGAAAAATCAATAGTATCTAATGTACCGTATTTTCTTTCTCCAACCTATATATAATGCCTTCAAGATATCAAAGAAACCAGGTCTCGTGGGCATAAAAGTATAAAAATGGATTTGTCACTCCATTTCCCCGAGTATGGTAGCATTTCCTCGTGGTGCTCGACCCAGGATAGGCACCATCCAGGATAAAGGCTCCAGTCGTGCCATCCAAGCGATGGAGGTTTCTCCTATGTGGGAATATTGATCATAATAGCATTTGACTGGAATGCCACTTTCATCCGCTCATTTTCTCTCCTTTGAAACGATAAACAATTCCAATAACATAGGAAAGGGTACATTGGTATTGGACACAAGTAACACTTTCCTCATTCTAGTCTTTCTGTTGTATTCCTTTGACTCCTGTTTTCTAATCACCACTAACTTTCCTAGGATGACCGCCTTAATAGCTCATGTGTTTCGCTTGCTTTCATATCACTTCTTTCATTAACTAGAACTACCTACCTTTGACATGTTTGGTATCCCCAAATCTCTCAAAATCCTTTCTCCCAATAAAGAAGCGAAGGGTTCTTAGATGTCTACTGTTCCTGGGGGAGAAGAGTATTTCAGAATATAGTGATTTAGACCTCTAGTGATTTGTGGATTGATGTATATGCTACTCATTTGCTAGCGTCAATTAAATAATGAAGACAAAAATAATAATACTGTATGCTCATGGCTTATGGCCAAAGCTTAGACGAGCGACATAAGAAAGGTACCTCAGTCCTAGTATCATTACCTTGGTAGCATTGTAGTTGTGTCTTACAAGTTGGCTGATGATGGAGCCACTTTCCATATCGTGAATCCTATGTAATACACTAGCTATCAAATGCTTATAATACTAAGAAGCTAGCTAGGCTAGCTCGCACAAGTAAGGCTATAGCCTATACCCCTGGTCAGTACTTCATCCACCTGGTTCAGTTGCCCCACTATTAATCATTTAATATTCACTGAGCTATTATAACAACGGACAACGTTTGATTTGGTCACAGTATTAACCAATCGGTCATGGGTTAGTTCTAGTAAGAAAAGCCAAACGTTCTGGATAATTCCCCTCTAACCTTGCAGGCAGATTCTGAGAACTTAGAACGGGTGAAGCCCCATCTGTAACGGACTATGGTTATTCTGGACATTTGCTTTATTACAAGGTGACTGGCATGTCTGTGATATCAATTATTTGATTGAGGTGAACTCCACACAGACTGTAAAGATATCTTTCCGCCAGTACTATTACCAGCTGTATGCGACCTTCGCATGATATCAAAGCGAACTACCACAACACTCTTTGGTATCTCTCAACATCCCCTCTTCAGTCTTGACTTCCAAGAAGCGCATTTTCTTCAGTTTTGCGGGAAAGCAACAATACCCTCCACTTTGAGCAAAATGTCATCAAATTCAGATACTGCCCTACAGACCTGCACCATTTGTCTGGAGGTCCACCACTGAGACAAATGTTCAACCACAGTCCTACCATGCAAGCATGTCTTTTGCCGCGTCTGTATCCATACCTGGATCCTCCAACTTTATCTATCAGCGCAAGACAATGGCCATCCTCCAGTACCAACGTGCCCTATGTGTCGTGGAATCATCCGTCTCATTGAAAACACAGGTCCATGGGAAGTCATATCGCTCAAGTCACTATTAACATATCCTCGAAGCAACTCAGAACGGGTCAACTGGCTCCTTGATCAAGCCTCTTTGTTCTATGGCCCAGCAATTGGTCTTTTTGATCATGCACTTGCCCAAGCACCTCGTGTACCTTCCCAGATATTTATGAACAGACAGCTATACATGAACAGAGAGACTGATGTAGAGGTTCAGAGACGTATGAGAGTACTGGAACAATTATGTGTTGGAACGGAATTCTCCCCTACCCCAGGAATATTCCCTGGCGTGGTGAGAACTGTGGATATCTCAGTCGCTTTGGATGGACGTGAGGCGAGAAATTCGGATCAGGATGCAGCGGCGGCGCCTTCTCTCAATTCGAGTGCTAAATTCATCATGGAGACACGATAAGATAGACTGGGATCGTTGGGATGTCAGCTGAAGGAATAATAAAAAGGACGTTGAATGGTACCAATTGAAGCACTGAGTCAGCATAAGTAGCTATCTCAGCAGAGAGCATAGAAATCAGGCGTCAGAACGAATTTGAGTTTATTCTGTAAATAACCCTACAGAAAGAAAAAGAAACATTCCTGTGAGACAGTGCAATTATCATTGTTAGAACTTTTAATCAAACTCCCATATGCATATCCCCATCCACCTCCCTCCCCTCAAGAAAAGGAAGGCTTGGCCTCAAGACCTCCAACTCCTCCTCCAATCCATCCTCTCCTCCCTCATTTCCTCCCCCTTGGCCTCCGACTCCAACCTGTCGTCCATCCCAATTCTCGCTAAAACACCCAACTAGCAGTTCCATCTTACACTCATGGAACGCACATCCGTCTTGTCTTCCGCTGAGTATCACTGTTGTACAGAGCTGTGACCATGTTGGCTTGCGCCTCAGTCAATGCTTTTTGCTCTAGCATTGCGATGATTTGGATAAATGGCATCGATGAACAGAGTTGTGGTTAATAGCTTGAAAGAGAAGTAACAGCAAAAAGCAGGTCAAGAGTAGCGAAAAGAGTTTTGAACTGTGAAAAGGGGCCGTATATGTTTATCTCGTTTATTCAAGGCCAATGGGAAGCAGTTCCATTGTTATTCCAATTTTGCCTGTGAGTAAGGTATGCTAACAATGAACACAAATAACCGTACTTTAGGACACTAATCCATTTGCTAAGTAAGTTAACATACGTAAGCTTTTAAGAATGATGATATTACTTTATTAAACCGAATTATAGTAGATAGTATAGCTACTACTCTATTCCTTTTCTTCTAGTAGTTAGTAACTATAATTTCTTCCTTACTCAATTAATCCGGATCATAAGACAGTGCTAATGTAGAATATAGATACCTATTCTAAGATATTCGCGTAAGTGCTTATCTTTTACGAAAATCCCCCGGAAGATCAGATATATATTATTCTCTATATCTAGTAGAATTACATACCTTTAGCATCTTATACTTGTGCTTAACAGCATTTGCGTTTCTCAAATAACTTGACCTATTATATAGATACAATTTACAAGTTATTTTCAAAGTATATCATAGACTATTCGATCATTAAAAAAGTAGTAACTAATACGTGAAGGTAGATACAGACGACATCACTAATTTTTCTAAATCTGTCCAGACGTGCGAGAACCTGTCCTATCGAACGAGATGGAAATCTATGCGAGTCCTTGGAGGTTAACTAACACGGAATTCTAATATTTTGCGAAGACTACCATAACACCGTATGTCTAATCGTATAGGGGTGGGATATCCACTTAAAAATCACTAAACAATACTTACCAGTGTTTGAGTATATATGATCCTAGGAGCCACATATAGTACCTCCTAATCCAACAAGCAAAGAACAAGCCAAAATATACCGTACTCCTCAATATCCATCCAAAAATAAGGAGAATAATCTTTCAATTTATTTATGCTAAAACCCAGTATCCCAAAGTAACCTATGCAAATTAATCCGCCCCCAAAGTGAATAAGAAATGCTGTGGTAGCCGATAATACACCCGCCCAATGCACCCCCAGTGAATAAAGATATTCAAGTAGTTCCCCTTGTTCCTCCGTATGACATCCACCAACGGCTTATAACATATTCACCGCCACCTCACTCCTTCCCTCCCTTCCACCACTTTAAGCCTCAAATTTCAAACCCCAGATTACAGCCACCCACTTCACCCACCTACCAAATCTCACAAACAGGCTCCTTCTTCTCACACTTGAAACTCTCCTTGAAATCCCGACTATTCGCCATAGTCCCCAAAATCCTCGCCCACTTCGGTGCATGGGGATCCGTATAGATTCTCTGCACTGCCGTCTCCTTGCGACTCTTCCCACACCACCACCCCGCATAACCCACAAAGAACAGCTGTTCCTGGGTAAAGTGTTCCAGCCCAGGAAGGTTTTCATTGGCAACCTCCTTCTCTCTCTTCTTCCACGCCGCAAACGCTGCCGTGATACCCCCCGCATCAGCGATATTCTCACCTAGGGTAAGTCTACCATTGACATGTAGTGGTTTATCGTCCAATCCTGGGACTGTGAACTCAGAGTACTGATTGACAAAACATTCGGCGCGTTCTTTGAAGGCGGAGACGGTGCCGGGAGTCCACCAGTCTGTATAGTTTCCATTTTGGTCGTAGTGGCGTCCTGTGGAGTCAAACGCATGGGAGAGTTCGTGGCCGGAGACTGAACCGAAAGCTCCGTAGCTCAAATATTGAGGGACATTGACGTCGAAGACGGGAAACTGCATAATGCCTGCGGGGAAAACGATTTCGTTCCCGGGAGGATTATAGTATGCATTGACTGTAGGGACTAATGGGAACTCAAGAGTCAGCATTTACATCTCGAGTGAATATTCAGAATTTATTCACCTGTCATTCCCCATTCATTGCGGTCGACGGGTTTGCCGAGACTCGACCATTCACGTGCTATGCCGAAACGACTCATTGATAGGGTATTTTCGAAAAAGGCGGAGGGACTGATGTTGATAGAAGTGTAATAGTCCTGAAGACTTGGAGGATCCATGATATTCGGACTCTGTGGATTGTTAACACTGAACTCATTGGGGGAAATACCCTGACGTACTTTGGTTGGATAGCCGATTTTTTGAACAATCTTGTGCACTTTCTCAATTGCCAAATCAACAACACTGTTATCCATCCAAGTCGTAACCTTAAGCTTCTCAATAAACATATCCTTAATGTCAGATACGATCTGGTCACCAAGTTCTTTGGCCTTTTCAGAAAATGCCTTTTCAACAAAAAATCGACTCAGGATCCAACCAAGGCCGTCATCAACATGACCCACGCAAGTTCTCCAACGCTCAGGCGCAGAATCCGGATCCTAATAGATGTTAGCAGACCAGGTTTGGTACAGATTCAATCGACTCTTACCTTGCCCTGAAGCTCATTTTGAAACCTTGAATAAGCTTTGAGCTCATCGGCCTCCACAACTGAAGCAAAAGACTGGATGAGCTTCCAAATGAAGTAACCTTGTAAAATCTCTCTTGAAGTCCCCGAAATAATACTCGTCAAGTTCGTCATATAACTGGGAGATGACACGATAATGCGTTCAGTCTTAACATCAGATGGTTGGAGACTTTCGATAATTTCCTTGAGGCGTATTTGAGGAGCAAGTTTATCTGCATCCTTGAGAGACATTGGATTGTAATATTGCTGAATTCAAGATCAGCATCCATGGCCTAACAGGGTAACATATGGCGCGGAACTTACAGTAACATCGTTCCGATCCTCTTCGTCCGGAGAAGCGGCGGCGAGTTTCTTCTCAAACTCCACAACATCATGAGCATAGCTCTGAGCACCAGCCCCCTTGACGATTCTACCACGCACGGTTAGCCAAACCCAAGGCACGCTAAATCCCCATTTATATACGTACTGAAGTTCCGGATGAAACTTCTGAATAGTTGTAGCAAGTGTATCCTCATATTTCTTTAGCACAGACTCATCGGTGTAATAATCCTTGGCTGGGAGACCAATTCGCCATGGCGGTGAGGCAACAACTACGACAGTGTCTGGATCTTTGTCATCGGCCCCTGCCCCCAATGATACGAGAGAAGAGACTCCCAGTTTAGCCAGGAAACGGATGGTATCCGAAAGCCCTTTGCTATCTTCGGTAGCAGACTTGGAGTGGACTGGATACATTTCTGCTACATCTTGGAGGAGTTCCATGAGTGGTTTGATGCCCACTTTCTTGATTGTTTCCTCGTCCATACAAGCATCATATGCATCTCGAAGTTTATTAAAGTTCTGTTGATCGATCGAAGAAGCGGTGGCCATGAGCTGTGCCGGAGAGAAACTAGAGTGCTGTATAGCAAGTTAGAAAACCACATATATTCTTGCAAGAATTCAACACAATCTACCTCGGACTTTTCTGGATACGGAGCTTCCAAAATATGTCTCAGCAGCATCTGACTGTTCTCGCTCATAATGGTGCCGGTAAACGCATCTCCCTGATCCGGTCTCAAATCATGTCTATCCCCCCATCCACCACAAACCATCTCCTCGAAATCGGTACATGGATCAATCTCTTTATATTTGGGCGAGAGATTATATAGGATTTCCGAGGATGCATGAACACAAGCAGGCGTCATGCAGACCGCAGCTTGGGTATTTGTTTTCTTGTTATGCTTGTAGGCTACCAACGAATTAGCTATGATTCTACTCAAAACTGGCAGAGAATACAGAAAGAAACGGATTCACTTACTGCCAAAGAAAAGGCACAGCACAATGATCACGGCCAGTAACAACAAGCTCATGAACACAATAACGGCATGTCTCGCCAGCCACCTCGCAGCTTTCAACGGCACTCCGGCTTCTGTATCATTTCGATCCCCTCTCGGAGTCTTTCCATTTTCCTCAAGGCTCCTCCCACCTAACAAAGGTGCTCGTTCCCCATCGTCGACCTGCTTCGCCTTCGAAGACTGGCCCGCCATATCAACGATCCTCGTAGCAACCGTCGTAAGAATACCAGCCAACGGAATCACAAAGTTGGCAAACAAAATAGCTTTCTGTTTCTTCCTACGCTCGCGTCGGGTTCGGATTCTCGATCGGCTCCTCAATCGTGAATGGTTTTGGGAAGCCAGGTTGAAGAGAGGAGAGAGAGAAGGAAGCTGAGAGTCAGAAAGCGAGTTGTTGATGGGGAAAGCCAAGTAAATGTGGCGTCAGCGATTGTCAGGGCGGATTCAAGGTCATTTCCTACTTGGGATAAATGTCCGAGCATTTGCGGGGAAGCTCCAGCAACTGGAGCTGTGTAGCACAGCCGGTGGGCCCAGGCGGTGACAGCTTAGCTCATGATCGGCGTTTAGCATAACTCCTATACTGCGAATTATGTTGGATTGGCAGAGTATACAAAGCATTTAGTCAATGAACCTTTGCGAGAAGAATCAGAGTTCTTACTAGGTAGAGAGGTATAGAACCTTGTACTTGTGAAGAAATGACCAAAAAGGTAGCCTTAAACTGTTCTTGTGGTTCTGTTTTCCCAGGGTACAATATATTACTAGACTTTTAGTAACTCATCGGAATATAAGAATTAAAAGTATCCAGCGCGTTAACAAAGCTACTATTATGTACAAATCAACTCGAGTACTACTCGAGTTAATTTAAATAAGTACCTATAATTAGAAAATTCTGTTAAGTTAAGTAGTGGATTTAAACTATTCGAGTAATACTCTCGTAGTTATATAAAAACGTAACCAAACTATAAAGAGAGCCTGCATGCTCCTGTTCTTAAAGATTATATTAGCTCCAGGGCAAGGGCACTCGGCTAACTCCGAGTACGCGGACCGGCCGCCCGGCGCGCTACGGGGCATAGGGCCGATACTACTCGAGTTGAGTTGATTAGGTACTACTACTCAACTCAACTACTCGAAATTGACACGCTGAAAGTATCCGAACTATCCATGATCTCAACTTCCACAATACATCCATGGGCCATTCCACAAGTAGATACCTAGATACCTAAACCGAGAAAAGCGAGATCCAAGTAATCGCCTTGTCGCCATCAGGTAAGAACCTACATTTCTTAATCACCACTAGTCACAAAACTTCATGAATCAAATTCTTTGATTACTACCCCATCTCCCATTACCACACCCCATCTATTCATTCATTCATTCATCCTCTGCCCACTGCCCTCTCTCCTCTCCCACAACTTTTAACATACACACAGCACCCCCAAATGCCCCGCCGATGACAAAGTAAACACTCCAACACACTCCGCACTCCCACCACCTCCCTCCCATCCCACCATAGCAAGCCAAAAAGACAAAACAAAGCATAAGCAAGAGGTATGTCCCAACGCCATAAAAACGCCCAGACGATGAAAATTTCGCAAGTAAGCAAGCAAACAAAAAAAGTAGAGAAAAAAGAAGAAAAAGGCTACCTAAAATCCTACCCTCGCTACCTATGCAACAGCAACAACGACAAAAAAACAAGCATTCCAAGCCAGCCTAGCTAGCATCAAAAGGTTTCTTCTCATTCCCCCAAAGATACCAACCAACCAACAAAACAAAAAATCCCAAAAGCGCGCTCAATGATATGAAAAGTCCATCATCATATCTCATTTCCATTGTGCAGACCGCAAAAGCAAGACCAAAGCTCCATCGCCAAGTAGAACAAGGAGAGATCGAAAGGATATACAAACTCGCCAATCATCCTCTCCAATCCCCAATCCATCTACTTAGATCTCAAAGATGGATGGAGAAAGGGAAGATAGACAGAAAGGGAATTAGATCAATCGCATCCATTTCCACAGCCATCCAAGCAAACCCCCCATCGCGCCTCAACCACCCATTACTACAGCAAGAGTCGAAACGAAGTTGTCCACGAATCAAAAAGACATATTAGAAAGCTCCCCAAGCAGCAAATGTCGGCGACGCCAGGCAAGCTTGATAACAATCAACCATCAGAGACCTCAACCCAAGGATTATTCACTCGTTTCGAGGAGGTCACCCATGGTTGCACTCAAAGCCTTGAAATCGACTGGTTTCGTAACATAATCGTTGAAGCCGGCCGCCACGCACTTCTCCATCACATCCGCCATGACATTCGCGGAGAGAGCAATGATTGGCATACGTGGCAAGTTTTCCTTCGCTTCCCATTGTCGGATCTCACGGCATGTTTCATAACCGTCTTTATTTGGCATGTGGAGATCACACTGTGGGCTGGTTAGTATCTTGGGCCAAGAGGGAAGATATATAGAAAGCTTACAAGAATGAGAGAGTAGAAGGAATGGTCGTGGGCAAAGACTTTCTTAGTGCATTCTACACCGTCAAAAGCAAGTTCAACCTCGACACCCACTTTACTCAAGAACTTGAGCAAAACCTTTTGATTGACCAGATTGTCTTCAACCAAAAGAACCTTCAAACCTCTATTACCAAGACGCTTTGTGACATCAAGATAGCTCTGCTTTTGGTCTGCAACTTGCTGCTGAGCAGAAGAGCGGTTGCGATCCGTGCTAAGATCTCGCTCTTTTTCTGGATCAAAGATGACAGCAAAACGACTTGGCTTCACTGGCTTGAAGACGAAAGTCACCTTAAGATCCTTCGCTAGTTGATCGAAATCGTAATCCTTTGCCATCTTGATGATTTCCTGGCGCTGAACAGGATCAGAAAGAACGACAATCGACGTATGCGGTAGTGAGCTTGAGCCATTGGTCTTATCAATCAACGCAACCACTTCTTCCTTTGAAGGAAGGTTCAGGACTATGTGAGTGAAAATGACAGAATCTTCCCCGCTGATCAAATTTTGAGCTTCTTCGACACTGGCCAGAGCTGTGATTTGATGAGGCACATCTTTTGGCAATGTCATTTCGATGTGCTGCGTGGTAGCTTCGCGGCTATGCGTTTGAGGACAAATGATTAGGATCGAATACATCGGTGGCCGGAAATGCTTCAGCGCAGGAGATGAGGGAAGATTGTCAGATTCTGTTGCTGCACCCGTTACAGATCCAGAGGCCGAGCTCTGCCTATCTGGAAGGGCAAGTTTCATTTGATTTGGGTCCGGAGAACCCGCCATGGCTGCACGACTGAAATGTGCTAGATTTGGTCCCAGGGATGATGTTGAGGTTCTTTGGGTTGCATGTGAACGTGTTGAATGCAATGACGGCACTGAGCTACCCGACGAAGCGACGGGGGATCCAAAACTGGATTCCGTCTTGGGAGTCACTGACTGGGGAGATTGGACAATCTGAGCGGTGAGCGCTGGTTTGAGCACTTCATTACTAGGAATGCGAGCAACTCTAGGTCCACTTGCCAGCGATGAGCCCGTAGACGAACCGGACACGCCTTTGTAGAGCTCCCTAGGTTGAGGTGTGGGTGCAGGCATGTTGGGGTGATCTTGGTCCGTTGGCAAGGCAAATTTCGCTGTGAATGTGAAAGTAGATCCTTTGCCGGGAATAGCACTGCCTTCCATTTTGCCTCCATGAAGTTCCACAAGTTGCCTTGATATGACCAACCCAAGACCAGTTCCACCGTGAGTGCGAGTGCTGCTTCCATCAATCTGACTGAAAGGTTTGAATATCATCTCCGCCTCTTCTTGGGTAAAACCACTGCCCGTATCAGTGATTTCGTGTTCCAGCATGACCTCATTTTCTCCAACGGAAGCGTCCTTTACAAGTCTACAGCGACTAAAGACTTCACCAACACTGGTGAACTTGATGGCGTTGCCAACAATATTCAAGAGAACTTGCCTGATGCGGAACTTGTCTCCCTTGACCATCTCCGGCACATCAGCATCGACGACGTAGTTCAACTCAATTCTTTTGGTAATTGCCAAAGAGCACAGGATCTCATTCACTTCCTCAACCAGGGAACGTGTGTGGAACCATTGATGGGAAAGTTTCATCATTCCAGCGTCTACCTTTGAAAGGTCCAAAATATCGTTGATGATATTGAGCAGACTGTCCGCGCTTGACTTAATGGTGTTTGAGTAATCCGCTTGCTCGTCAGTAAGAGGCGTATCTTGAAGAAAATTAACCATTCCAGAAATACCAATCAAAGGCGTTCGAATCTCGTGAGACATGTTGCTTAGAAATCGCGTCTTGACATCCATGGTTTCCTTTAATGTTTTCTCGAGAAGTTTGTGGTCATGAATGTCAGTGCAAGCTCCAAACCAAGAGCCGTCTCCACTACCAAGAGCGATATTCTCAACCTCAACACAGCGAACAAGATGCCAACGATAGACACCACCTTTGGATTTCAGTCTAACTTCGGTCTCGTAAGAAAGTCTGCCATCACTATCTGATGTTACTTTGATAACACCCGCTTTCGCCAACTCCGATAGGTCCGAGACAGGAAACTCGTACATGGATTCGCTGCTGGAACTATTATGTCTTGACAATGACTGATGTTTTCCTTTGACAGTCGTTTCCGTTGGTGCATCTGATTGCATGGAGGATCCGGATGACTTGGAGGATCCCTTTGTATTCGATGAGGTATCGGATGGCATCCGAGTCGGTTCAGCTGGCTTGTTTCGTGAGGTAAGATGTGTTGGATTAGGCGCTTGATGGGGGACATGACATTTGGCAAGATCTTCCGGGTGGATACAGTCCATGAAACCAAGTCCCAAAGCATCTTCGAAGCTTTGACCTGTGTAAGATAACCACTGTTCGTTTGCAAATGTAATTCCATCATCTTCTGTGGCCGCGAATGTAATTTGAGGAATAAGGTTGGCTAGTTGGCGATGCTTAGCTTCGGAAGCTTCGATTTCTTCCTGGCGAGCTGCCTTGACTTCGGCCAGATGCTGATCATGAATATCCATATGCGTGCCATACCACTGTACAATAACGCCTCGGTGGTCGCGGTGCCCAACGGCACGGGTATAGAACCAACGATAGTTTCCGTCAAATCTTCTGATTCGAACCTGTTTGGAGAACTGTTCACCGGATCGAATAGCATGGCCCCATGCTTTCAAGTATTCTTCACGTTCCTCGGGGTGGATACTTGCCCAAGGATCTTGATAAAGATCTTGAACAGTCTGACCACGATATGTCAAATATCGGTTATTTACCCACACTATTTCACCTGAAGGCGGCATGGCTACAAATACGTGAGCAGGTAGTGAGTCAAGCATCAATCCCTTTACTCTATCAGAAGGAGGCGGCATTTCGGTTGGCAGAGGAGCAATCGAATTGGAACGTGGGGGAGGTCCCCAGTTACCAGTTGAAGTTCGCGTGAGTGTTCCAGATGTCGGTGGTATTGATTGGAAAGTAGCGCTGAAGTCTGCTCCATAAGAATGAAGTTGGGTGTGCGCACGCTCTTTGGTGGTCCCTTGGTGAGAAGCTGTACGCATTGCCTGGCGTCTAGGCGATAGAGGAGTATCGTGTTGACGAGGGGGACTGAGATCTCTTATTTCACCACCACCACCACCACCACCGCCACCCGCAGAAGGATCTCGACTAGAGCGATCATTCTTTGCCGTGGAAGGAGGTCCAGAATCATCACTCTCAGGTTTACCCGCAGTGGCTTCACCATGAAGATCAGAATCCACAGTATCGGGTAGATGTCGTTTATCTATTGAGTTCCGACTGCCATGGTGTGACCTAGATTCTACTGGAGAGTGATCTTTGGATGAACGTCGGGCCCCAGTCACCTGGGTTGCAGAGCCCGTCTCCAGCCTGACTAGCGATGGATTGGACCGTAGAGCAAAATAGCTCTCACCACCAGCGCCCGGGTAGCTGGGACTGCTCCCGCTCAATCGCTTGTCACGACTTAGCCCAGCACTAGTTGGGTCCCAACCCGGAGTAACAGCGGGAGAACCAGCAGTACTTCTCGAAACTCCAGAGTAGTCACTTGGACTCGTGATACTACCTCCACTTGATCTTTGAACGGCTACGTCTTCGAGAGACGAAGAAGAATGCGGTTCAAGAAACTGTCGGTCGATGGGAACAACAGCGCCAAACCCAGCCTGTCGAGGGCCCTTCCGGGACAATCCGGCAATCTCTGTTTGCAAATTGGTGTGGTGTCGACAAAGCGAGTATGAAGATGCCAGGTGAGGAGCCAGATATTCGAGTGAATTGCGCAGATTGGACGGATACGGTATGACTGGACTGAGGAGAGAGAGAATGGCAACGGGAGTACGTCTCTCATTTGCGGCCTCGCTTTCTTTGGGCTTTGCCGCTTTGGAGCCACGCCTATCATGGCCGCCTACCTTGGATTCCAACGCTGCTGTGTCTAGACGGAAGGCATGAACGGCCTTTGAAAGCAGAGGGTGCATCAAGGGGACATGCAATACGGTCCACGACCTATCCACTCCAATCGCCTCGACTTGCGAGGACTGCGAGTAGTCATTCGGCGCTTGGTTAGTATCAAAGCTCTCTTCATCCACAGGGTGACTGGCGAAGAACGGGTTTTCCTCCGTCTCGTTGCGAACAGCGGGCGACGGTGCGGGTGATTGAGACCAGGGAGAAGGTGGCCCTTGCTCGTATTCGTCATATTTGATGGCCGAAGTAGGCTCGCGACTTGGTTGTCGTGTATGCTTACTCTTGCTGCCGAGAAAGGACTGAATGCGTGTACTGAGATCTGGCGTCTTGCCTTTTTTGCTCTTCTCCGTTGGCGATTCTTTCTTAGCACTGCGTTGCGAGATTTTACTTCCACTCCCACTGCTTGCCTCGTCTGCTTGGTCTGATCTATCTGCATATGGGTAGTCACGCGTCAAGACTACTACTGCTTCACGGTCCAAGACTCGCATGACACCAGTGTTGTCTATTAATGGATCCGCCTCAAAGTCCAAAGCTTGAAGCACGGGAAATACACGTCCTCGGACTTCTTGTTGAGCTTCTCCCAGGTTTTCCCAACTGACGGGAGATTTGGACTCTTCAAACTCCAAGTGGTGTTGAAGAGATTGCAAACTTAGCTCAGCCTGCTGAAGAGTTTCGCTACGTGGTGGTTTGTTCGAGCGAAAGGAAACATAACTTTGTGCTCGGTTCATCATCGAAGGACGGTCAGCTGTGGCTCTGACTGGGTCAAGATTTGCTGGGGATTCACGCTTGGTGTCTTCATACGCAGTAAAGGAGTGTCGGCTCTCAAGAGTTGGTCGTGATGAGCTGGAAGGCTGCCATGGTGACAATGGCGAGTCCTCCTCATTGTTGAAGGGTTCATTTGTGGTGCTTGGCTGCAAACTACTTCCTCGTGGAAGGTATGTCAAACTCAATTCGTCCTCGTCTGTAGCATTGAATGTGGCCTTCTGTGCCCACGGTACATTCTCGACATCAGTGGGATCTGCTGGTATGGTCAACGTGACACGATCAGCTTTGTATAAGTCTCGCATAATCTGAGAGACTGTGGTCCACCATGAATCCAAACCTGGCTCTGACATGAGCATCAAACTCAAGTCATACAGATTTGGGCTTTCGAAAATGTTAACTTCTTGTTGTTGAGGTGCCCCACGTGGTTTGAAGTTCAAAGTTGAAGCTGGAGTCACGGATCCAGACTGTACCCGATCGAAGGAAGCTGAATCAAAAGTGCCGCCGGAATAGTTCACTGGGTTGACAGTGGGAGATAAAGCAGTAAATGGCCTGTGACTGCTGTAGCTAGTGTTATAGCTGGTATTTCTCCTCATGGGTGGGAATGGGTATGATGGTGTACGTATGCTGGACGGACCAGGCGTAATCCCTCCTCGCACAGTGGCTGCTGATTCTGTGGAAGTAGTCTCTGGGCCTGGTACCACAGGACTGGCAAAAGCATCTTCCAACGACGGCGAGATCGCTTCTTCATGGATTGGCGAGACTCGAGACTTTCCAGCTGTCGACGCTTTACCATCATCGCGTAATCCTGGCCTCCGTAATGAAGCATCTCTCTGCTGGGAAAAGCGAATTTGCGCATTTACAGCTGCTCGTAAGCGCTCCAACTCCTCGGCCGAGCCTGCTTTTGTGTTGGCGCTCCCTGTGTTTCCCTCAGTACTCTCCTCCACGGTGTCTTCCGATGCTGCCGAGTCAAACTCGTCGGCGCGGTCGCTCGGTTCGGTCAATTCCATGGCGCCTCTTTCCTCTCTCTTTTTTCCTTCACTATTTCCTTTCCCCTTCTCCCGTGGTTCATGAGGGGGTCCTGGGTGATTCAATGAGGCTGGCGCGTCCGACATCAATTCGGATATGGAGTTCTTGGTTCTGCCGGTCGGTAGAGATTTCTTCAGGCCATGTTTTGGCTTGGATGTCACTTTTTCGTTACTGGATCTGCCAGAATTCCCTGGATGTCGATGAGTGGAAGATTGTTTGTCCAAAGTCGATTTTGGTGGCGGCATGCCTGGACCTGGAATCCACCCAGTTCCGTGGCGACCTCCAGAATTCTGTTCTGAGAAGACGATGACACTGTTGTGGTGCAAGAGATCGGTCGTGCTGGGTCGTGGTCGGTTCTGGTAATAATTACTGGCGTTGTGGTGTTGGTTTTGGGGGTTCGGGTGGACGGTTTGGGGGGTGAAGATTATGATCAGAAAATGACGTCGTAGCGGTAGTAGCCGATTCCTATCCCCTGACGAGCTTTTATTTCCGTGGCTGGACCAGACAACCTCAGTCTGTTTGCTATTTCAGACTAGAGGCAATAATTGGCAAGTGAAGGGATTGATTAAGCTGTGTCAAAGTCATTGTTTTTGACCCCTTTGCCTTTGGTGCTTGGAATTCACATTCACGGGTGGTGTGCGTGGTAGGTGGTAGGTACGTGTAAAGACACTCAACAGGTTTATTGGTGGAGACCTGGTATATTCAGGATATCTCCTTCCTTTCTTTCCCCACCAATACTCAAAAGGTCCGAAGTTGTCGCAATAGCCAGCCTGCCCAGCGGCCAAGGGAAGTCAATATGGGGGTACGCCAGGGATGGGATTCAAACTACTATATACTATACTCAAGTACTCAAGTACGGCGCAGTTCAAGTTCAAAGCGACCGCAGGCAAAAATAGGCCCTACCGAGAGCACAATGTTTTGGAGTTGAGACGTTCGGAGATCTAGACTCTTCCAATTGCCGTCTCTTTAAATGCAGCAAGAAAAATTTGAGTTTGCCAACACACGGATGTAGTACCGTACGGAGTACAGTCAAGCGAGTGGTGAACCATTCGCGGATTGGATGAATCGACTCTCGAGCCAAATCTTGAATTACTCGTATTCTCGTAACCTCGTCCACCCAATCGCAATCGCAATCCCAATCCCAATCACATTTTTGTAGCGAGCTATTCAGCTACCGAGTGAGGGCGACGCAGCTTTGTTGCTTGAGCGACGACAGCAAATAATGGCTGATTGCTTGTTTGTGCACTTGATGCTTGAGTATCGCATCGCAGTCTGATCTCCTTCCTTGAAAGGGTCCTCATCACATTGAAAGACATGCCTTACAAATATTCAAGGATTCAACTGCGCAAAACATCCCCACCAGTCCCCAGATGGAACCCGGGGTTGTCCCCTAGGCAGTCAGGGATTTGGGCACGTTGCAAGAACCCTCATCAGCAGAATCTACATACTCAGCGATTGCGTAAAAACTCGTTGAGAACTAACGGTTGTCGTTGCTATTTGGCACATCACCATCACTCATTGTTTGGAGGGAGAAAAATGATAGCTAGGTAGCGTAATACAATTGTGGAAACACATCTGAGTAAGAAAGAGGCACCTGCAAGCGGATTGTTACCTATGACGTGTGAGGCTGTCTGTGCATCCCCTGCCTCACCTTCCTTGTTTTTCTGCAATCACATGCCCTCTCATATGTAAGGAACCTGCCTAACCGAAAATGGAATTATCAACAACAACAAAAATAGTATCTCCGTTTACAAACTCAACGTCAGCCAAGGGAGTGCGAGAGTAAGTACTGGTGCGAGTCAAGAAAAACAGGTTGCAAAATGTTCCTTTCCTCATATAACCTTAACTGTCTTTCGTCAGCTAAGCATTTGCCGTCACTTAAAAATCTCTTAGTCAACAAAAGAGGTGTAAGCCAAGAGGGAGAATTATAGGAACGTTGCATCGTATTGCGAATTCTTGCCCGATAAGCAAACTGGAAAAAAGTAAATCTAACCAAACTGGCCTTACTTATACTTTAAAGTAAACCTAGTAAGTACCGATATTAAAGAAGTGGATAATATAAAATAGACCTAAGGTGTATTATTACATAAAGTTCGCTTAGATTAAAAACCTACTATGGATCGGCGATGTCCTCTTTCTAAGCTTTTACCCTCCCCAGAAGAATGACTACATAATAAACAACCTTATTAAAAAGAAAGTAAAGCCAAGCTAGTCTAGCTTATACTTTTATATAAAACCTTTTAATAAGTACTAGGATCAAAGAGGTAGATAAAGGACCATAAGGTACTTCCATCCCTTCTAGAATTAGATGCCAGAGAAACTGAAAAACAAAACGTGCACTCAAAGTGGAGTAGAATTGTAACATTTTCTCCGTAGGACAAAGCCGTTCAGCTAACCCAGTTGTGTTTCCAAGCATTTATGCCCCAGTTGCATCTCAATATAGTTACCGCATCTAACCCTGTTGTGTTTCCAAGCACTCAAGTCCTAGGTTGATCTAGTTATTACATCCACTTTGAGTGCATCTTTTTCGGTTCCTCTGGCATCTGGACGGGTCCGAAGGGATATTGCTATACAGGCTCGCTTGTATCAAGAGCTTATGCTTTCCATGAAAATTTATAATACATTTCCATGGTCTCAAGTTGTGGGGTGGTGTTTTGCCCGACCTTTTGAATTTTTGTCTCGACGTTGACGCCAGGTAGGTAAATCGGTCTCAACTCGAATCACCTAGAATAGGGTTTTAAGAAAGCGTTGACTGATATGTGCAAAGAGTGAAAGGATGACTGGGAAAAGAGTTGAATCCAGATGACTAACAAGTCAACTACATATAGCAGGAGCCAGGATTATATAGCCCCGGCTTATGTACTTTTGACTCTTCTATAACTCTCTTGAACCTTTTGGATATCTATGTAAGCAGTCTTAACGTGTACTCTAGATCCCAATGAAGAGAGAGATTACAAGTACTTTTATAATGGAGAATTTCTCGACTTCTTTCGGTTAGCGTCCTATATTCCATTAACTTACAAACTACACCAGTATTAATTGTTAGCCTATTATTACTCGCAAAGATCCAGAATTGATTAAGCGAGTTTCGTTAGTGGCATTTTCAGTAACATGTCATATTCACTACTATGAGGTGAACAACTTTGACGCTTACGCCCGTACCTAGATCTCGGCTAAATGCCTCCAATACAGCAACAATTTCACGATAATTTCACTATTAGTTCATACGATTGCAATATTTTAGCTCACCTGTGAAATCCGTGAATGAAATATACATGAAAGAAGTACCGTATAACTATTTTCATGGAAACCATATATATCCTCAGTAATGGCTCCACATAGCATTATCAACTGGCAATCCCTCATCGTTCCTAGCATTGCCCCAATTTACCAAGGTCTCCACTAACCAGCGTCCTTAGTATTCCTAGCTCGCAGGAATTTAAAGATTTTCTTTGCCCTGTTCTTGTCTTCTGTTCATCAATCCTGTTCAAGTGTAAATTGCAACTCCATGTTTGGAGATTTGCGAAATGGTAGAATTTTTCGACTGAAATACTCCAGTAGAGTTTGTGAATACGTTAGCTAGGTAGAAACATTTCCTTTCCTTAATGTACTGTGAACCAGTCAGCTCCACCACTCCACTAGAATCGCGAGTTGCTGGATAACAGCCAGACTATACTGGAACCATCTTTTTTCTCGTGGTACAATCACAATAACTCCTGAATGGGTGTATTTTAGAGCATTGCGGTGTTTGATTGTCCTGTCTGAACAGCTGGAATTACCATGATTGGGTTTCTGGCTTCGGGCGTGAAATGATTTGGAGTATAACAAAGGTCTCGGATTCTGAGTCAGAAGGAAAATATTCTTGAGGCACCGCTGTCAATAATCATTAATATGGTGATCTGCTCTATGAAAGCTGAACATAAAATGGTTCATTATGTCAAAGTTTCAATAGAATCACACCTCGATACTAAGTCTTACTCTTTACTCGTCGTGGCTTATGTTAATGATAATGACATATATGCGAAGTTGCTTACAGAGATTTCAGCCAGAGAGTATGGTAATTTGACCGCTGATTCAGGGTACAGGCTGTTGGAAGAGGTCGTGGGGACGGGGGAGTAGAGTGCGTGTGGACAATTGAACATTTCGGGAGGGCCTCACAATACTGGGCGGTTCAGCGACCACTCTCTAAAAATAGAACGAATATTTTGAATTGAGCTAGACGTATTGTAAGAACGGGTAAAATGGTTGGTCGTTCTCCGAGAACGGTGGTCAAAATCCCCCTTGCTTCCCGACCTCGCTTAAATTTTGCTGCAAAAATACATCCCAAAATTCGTAAGTGAAATTCAAAAGTTATCTTATCTCTAGATAGAATGTACAGTAGGGACAGTAGGCCCGGATTTATGGATTCTTTGTCCTCAAGCAAAAGACTATCGTAAGACATTCCACTTTGTCATTGTCAAATAGATCGTTTTCATCAAAGAAGTTCTTTGTCCCCCACACAGCCCCACCTCAATATCACAATAAGAGAGGCGTTACCATCCACCAAGTCCGCAAAACAAATTTTATTTCTTCGTAAAACCTTCAGCATGCTCGAACAGTCACCCTTGGCAGCGCCTGATTTGCACGATGCAGATCACCACCAAGAATTACGAAAATTAAAGAGGAAGGTGCACGCCCTCGAAGCGGAGTTGGAAAAGTCGAATGCCGAGAAACATGCCGTATTGGGAAAATTCGGGGAACTGAAGGGGGAATTGAAAGCTTCGAATGATACGACGGATGAATTGATCGAGGAGGTTGTTGAACTACGGATCAAGTTTGAGAAAAGGACGGATGAGCGAGATGCAGCATTGAGTAGAGCGGGCCAATTGAATGCCGCCGTAAAGCTTTCGGAAAACATTGAGGAGGAACTAAAAAATGAGGCTACTCAGTTACGAGCTCAGCTTGAGAAAATAACCGAGGAACGGGACAATGCACTGGGCAAAGTTGGACAGTTCAAAGCACAATTGAAGGAAAACACGGAGAAAGATACACCAATTGTTACAAACGAATTATCAACAATCGAACCTGCCAACAAAAAGCGAAAACTCGATGACATCGACGCATCTGCTATCAAACAAGAACCGCAAGATGGACAAGAAGCATGGATCGCAAGCGTAGAAGAATTACGAACGAAGCTACTGCTGTTCAACTTCATGCCTGCTACAAAGCCAGTACACAAGCCATTATTAAGCTACCTCACCAGTCTTTTGTTCTCGTACCACAAATGCGAGAGTTACGATCCCAAGGATAAGGGCTTACACAGATCAAAACGCATGAGGAATCTCGAGAGATACAAAGCACAGGTTGACCCCCAATATGAACCTACCGAATGGCAGTGTTTTGTTGATGTCATTTTCGGACACAATATCGATAGGATCAAATATATCAAGGGGGATGAACGCTGTAGTACTTGTGTGGAAAGAGAATCTGGGTGTATTCAGATTAAAAACATTAATGGGGCTCTGTGGATGAGGTGTTTTCGGGAGAGTACATGATTTCAAGAAAACGAAATGTGCAGTTAGAAAACCCTTCGTGTATTCTATACTGTTAGCTAGATTGGCGAAGAAGATATAGTATATGACAAGGAAATGTTGCCTTGCTTCGCTTCCAAGAATGGCGATTTAGGCTTATGATACTGGAAAGACAGTTCGTTGGTCAATCTGGTGGACGTATGCATGCTGCATTAATCGCCTCGAGAGATACCAGTCCAGGAATACATCCTGACTGATGAATGGATATCAGATCCAAAGATTAGAGCGTTCTCACACGTGCCTGACTACCATATCGTCTGAAGCCTTGAAAACTCTATGGTAGGGTGCTTTACTCGCTACCAAGAAACAACCCCCCCAAACAGAGAGGGGTTGTTTATAACCATATGCTTTTACCCAAATTATAGCGTTTCTGAGTGATAAACCGCGTTTTCAAAGCCAGATAGAGGCTTAGGAAAAACTGGTTCGGGATAGCAAAAGGAACGAAGGAGGTTGATTTAGCACAACGCTATATCTTAGGACGACTATGAGTACGCAGAGCTAGACAGCCACCGCTTCGGAATGATCAAAACAAAGGACTGAGATGGCAAAGCAGGAGTACTCTGCTGCGGCGTTGAGTACTATCAGAATGCATGCTTCGGCATTTGTAGAAATAGCAAGAGTAAACGTCTCCTGAAGCATATAGCTAGCTCCTCGGATTACCCCACACTATGGTATCCAACAGATTACAAAATGATATTTGCATCGTCTCTCCATGGTCCATTGTCGCCACTCTTTCTGCCTTGACGTAGGCCGAAGGAGAAGATTTCGTAGTCCGCTATGAACTGTGCCAAGTCTACACCAACGCAAGATTCCTTATTTTGAAGAAGACTTGTGCCCTTTTCGAGATAAGCATATTCGGCTGATGGAACGGCATCTACGGAGATAGATTGGACTGGGAAGCCAGCTATAAACTGAAACCCTGAACAATGTGTCGTCCCAGCCGGTATAGACCAGAGAACACAACCCCCCCCTTCCCCCTCTCCAAGCCTGCAAGTTGTATGGTATATGCCAATCCAAAAAGGTCCTCTCTGATCCCCTCCCCCGCTTCCCACAAAAGCCAGTGTTTATATTTATACCATGCGGGACGTGACGTGTTTAGAGAAGGCTTTTCGAGTGAAGGAGAGGGGTTGGCGGGTATTCGTCAGCTACAGAAGGAGCGGAGAGGATGAGAGGTTATAGTGACGGCATTGGTAAACGTTATTTTGGATAAGGGTTGGCAAGGAGGAGCTAGAGTTCATTTGTGCATGTACCAAGTATCTTGGGACGCGTTCTTGTGTCGTCCGTCGGCACTGCTTTGTGGGGAAGGAGATCAAAGCACAGGCCCTGGTGGACCAAAGATATCAAGAAAGTTTATTGATAAGCTTCTACTCGGTACTTGAGTACTCTACGGCACAATCAATGTCAGTCCATTGAACCAAGTGCAGCAGATGAGCATCAACAATCGCTGCGGGTGGTTGGACTACCGTAGCCCATTTCCATGAATAGGGGGAAGGAGGACCTGGGCCGCTTAGCGCTGAGTCGCGTGACCAGAGTCGACGTCCATCCCTATAACAAAGGCTGGAGGAGACCGTTCAATTCGAATCTTTCGACCATCACATCAGCCTATAACATCCTGCGAAAAGCCCGAGAAGACGACTAGAGGAGAACATAGGGACGGGAAGGATAAGGGCTGAACAGCATCTGCGGAAGATAGGAGAGCTTCTGACCAAGATGATGGGCAGCCATATCCAGCATACACGGAACTTATCCATGCGGTCTTGCGAAGCCATCAGATCGGAAGACGAGGGGCTGACGAGAGGAGAAAGAAAGAAGATCACGGCAAACCGGGAAGGAAAAGTCATCTCGAACTGGAATCGGAGATACAGCTCTTGAATTATCGCGTCGTTGTTACGAAACCCGAGGAATACAACAAAGAGACTATTTGACAAAACGCGGAATACCCACACGTCATTTCTACATACGCGTATAACGTATATACAACTGCGCGCCTTTCATTTTTTGATACTCCGAGTGGATACTACGAAAGGGGATGGATTGTTGTTTGGCAAATATTTTGAGCATTCGTATCTGATCACAACTGCTTCAGCCCGCTTCTCTTTGACAGAACGCTCTCAAAATTGGCCTTTGGTGTTAAGCTTTCCTGATGAGCCCAAAACCACAGGCCCTCCTTGCTGGAACACCATCTTCAGTATCTCTAGCCCCAAGCCATGAGACCTGTCTCCTTTCAAGGTAGAAAAGCAGAGAGGTCCAATCTTGAGAGGCTTTCGAGTTGATCTGACGATAATGTCGCACGATCAGAGAGGTCTACATAATTCATTTGCCTGATCTTGATTTTTCCCCCCTACCTTGACCCCAGCAGCCTGGGCCAGTCAATATAGTTCAGGGGATCGTTTTTCAAATCATCAAACAATATCACGAAAACATAGTTTGGTGCTTTTGATACTGAGGATATCTCGGGTTCTTGTTCGAGCGTTGGTCACTGCCACAGATCGCAGCAAAATAAGCTCTGATGTTTTTGAATTTGATTCCAATTCACTCTGTGAAGTGAAGACCTGGCATGTTTGTTCATTGGCCCACAACTCGTGGGTCATTGAAGGAAGCATGTGACTCAAGTATCACTGGACACTTCGCTTAATGCTTGGATCTAGTTCGCTGTTTGACGAGCCCCCTTTTCTTCTATCCAAGACTGCTTCCCAGCGAGGAATGGTCGTGATGGCATGAGGGAATGTCGGCAACATGAACTCCTGTTCCTTGCACCATTTCAACCAGACCATGCGTTGATGCTACATCTTGTTAGCGTTTGGTTACATTTAGTCTGTTCTATATGTATACTCGTATAATGATTGCACAGTATTCCTCTTTGCACGTTCCTCACATGTGATGAAGGCTGGTCGGCTGACCTCCTTACTTCAATGTTTTCCCCTGGCCCCGGGGATGTGGAGTAATTGTCAATTTCTCATGCCATGCACCGAGATCTGTCAGGAGTGCCAGCTCACCATGAAACTCGGAAGCTCGAGGGTCTGTAAGGAGGTGCGTGGTCACGTTCAATATGGAATTGTTTTCCTAGGTTCCGATGTCCGTGCCACCCAGTCACCGGCCTGGCACCTTCACATCTTGGAGATTGGAGTTGGCGGGGAAGGGCATAACAACTTGTGAGAAAGCGACAGATTCTCGACGGGCAAAATGTGGCGTCTGCGCAGTTGTTTGGGGTTTCATAGATCCATAAATTCCGGCGAAGAATTGCACAAGTTCGACAATCACATCGGGCAAGGCTTCCAGTCGTGGAGAGCAGCGTTAAATGTCTGCCATTCGCTCCGATGTACTGTACATACGCGGCCCTCGGGAAGGCACTTTGTCAGATTGGCAGAACGGAGAGACTGCAGCAGGTAGTGCGTCGAAAGCATCGGGCCACGGGGATCGCGGCTTCGAGTGTCCACCCTTCTTGGCCTAGACATCTGGAGGATAGAGAAGAGTTTCCATTGGACTGTGAACGGTTGTTTTTCCATGGAGCGGCCAAATAATGGGCTATAATTTCCTATCTCTTGAGAGGCTCAGGGGAAGGGAAAGGATTTCAAAAGTGTAAAGAATATCACATTAGACCCGGCCATCAATATTCATACAGTACCATCCAATGCGCTTCCTTATCTTTCTCCTTTCTGCAAGGAGGCCGCTGGCAGATGTAGATTATGGTCACCATTGTAAGCTTGGATTGGTCGCCCAACAATCATGTCATATCTGCTTCATCTTTTCTTTTATAACCGCCGTTGAAAATCTCGACTTAGAGAGGGGGTCGGGGCAAGGCTCGAGTGCACGTCGCCGCATGTGTCACCACTCTTGTTCCCGGGACATGTGAATTCGGTCCTACTTGCCGAAAGAAGGTAGTTATATCGTAGGCGCTGCTGCGCGAGCATCTAGGCCAAGGGACGTGGAGGCCGTCGGGCGGGTGTGGCAGTGATGTTCAGGCATGGCCCTAAATTCTCTTGCCCGAATTAGGTACCAGAGCAACGATTTCCCTCCACTCTTTGCCATCGTTTCAAGCGAAAGAGACATTGCTATCCAACATCATAGCCATGTTTCCTCCAAAGTATATTCCATCTTCTCTTCTGCCCTTGTTTGTGTGTTTTCTGTGCGTCTCGTCGGAAAGTCCCTAAATATTTCTAATTTCTCTTCCTTTTCGTTTGTCCTAGTTTCGAATGTTCATTGGTAGGTTGGGGTATCTTCGGGAGGGGTACTACCTAGGTATGCAACTTGGTCAGCTAGAAACTCTGGGACTCGGTTGGG